>JACEII010000065.1:1428955-1495982 GCA_014332785.1 Antheraea mylitta | reverse complement strand
TTTTTTTTTATGATTTGTATATCTTAAACAGGACCGTCCCTATAAAAGACAAAACATATTTATGTTAGTTTTTCTACAAATAAAAGCAGAATAACAATGTCTGCCTATAGAACCTAATTAAAAAGTATTAAAAACTCTTTACGGAGCACAATCATCTCGATTCCGTTAAAACTACGGAGAAAGGCGAATTATTTGCAATTATAACTCATTATTTTTAATTTAATGTTCTTTCAACTTTCTCATTTCATAGTGTCACTCGAAAGTAATATATACTCGAGATTTGATGACGAAACACTTTTTTAAATATATTACATAAATTTAACAACACCGCGAGTAGAGATGATTCGTTACAATAATACGGAAATCGACCGAGTTTGACCGAATATGTCTCTCAATGCAAATTATTGAGCAAACATTCGAGTGTCCGAACGATCGATTTCTTTCGAAAGTGTAGTGTATAGTCTCTTTGTAAAAGTGCAAGTTACCCAAAAATAACGAATTCACGGTCGACGCGCCATATTTAAAACTCAATTAGATTAATCGTGACACTCATAGTTCATGCAAATCCGATAATTCGCCGTATAATATGGTATTAAAGCGCGTTATGGACAGCTTATTAGAATGGTAAAGCGTCCGAAACGTGAAAACGATTTAACTAATACGCTCTAGTTAGTAAACATTATATCGCATTAAACTTCTATTATAAACTTAATGACTGAACAAAATCTCAGATTAGAAATTATATTTCCTTGCACCAGATAGTATGCACAATAATTATAACAGAACTTACGTTGATCGCTAGTTACTATCTATATCGATTATTTTTTTCTATTCGGTCGAAACGATAAAAGTATTTCAATATATTCGATAAAAAGTACACACGTATCCTATCACATATGTTAGAACTGAAACATACATAGGTCATACCTTTTTTCATTCTAATACGCTTATCTAGCTCTCTCTGATTATATCATACTTTCTTTCTTTTTCTCTCTACAACTTAGTAACTATTTATATCTTTTTTACATCAGAAACGTTACGTTATACTTTTAATTTTCCTTTCATAGCTGTAGAAAAAAATTTTAATTCAAATAATTAACAATAACACATCAACAAACAATTGTGAGGAAATTATTTCATATGCCGCCATTTTATTACAAATTTAACATAGCTTGTACTGTGGCAACTATATATCTGATATTTAAAAGCCCAATAGAGGATCTAAAAATATGCTCATAACACAGAACTTAGTCATTTATAGGCCTTACTACACTAAACCATATATAAATATGGCAAACACAGACACGTGTTGCTGTGGTTCATTTATGTTGAATTAAAATTGTGGTAAAGTATTTAGTATTATGGGGTAGTGAGTCTACCTAAATACTTGATACAGAAAAAGGAAGATTACGTAGTAAATAGATTAAGAGAACACGTACACCATAAAATTAACTGAAGTTAAAAAAGGAATTGAAAATTAAAACGTGGTGCCATCTATTGAGATCTATAACAATCAGACCTACGGTTTTCTGTCAAGAAACTAATTTAAAGCGCCATCTGTTCAAGAATGATGGAGCTTATAATCAATAAAAATAATCAACATGGACAATCATTTAATTTGTAATTAAAAAATATTGAGACTTTTAATCGAAATATAAATTATGCTATTTCTCACGTTGGGTCAAATTATAAATAAATGCCTACTTTAATAAAGATCGGTTGAGTAGTTTAGGAATTCGTGGACAAACATGATACAGAATTTTCATATATTTAAGACAGTCATAGAGTTTCGTAAGTACCTGTCATGGCAGAAGAATATTTTCGAAACGTTACATATAGAATTCCTACCGTTTGTAGCAAAGAGAAGTCTGTGATTATTATCTCAGATATTACACTGCTGGGACTGGGAAAATGTGCTTGACCTAAAACGTAACAGTTGTGGGGTCAATTCCCGCTGGGAAAATACATTTATTGTTCGTTCACTCTCGCTTGAACCTTATAGCTGCATAAATACAGACTAAATACAACTTCTAGTATATTTATATATAAAATGCTATACTTTATATATAAAAATAGTTTATTTAACATAATTATTACTTGAAAACCATATTATTCTTATATACCATGGCCACAGAAACGTTAAATTACCACTCTTATTTTACGTGTATATATGGAGAGAAGATGTATAATTAACACGTACGATGGTGGTACGCTGAAGCTATTATTGGTTTTAGTATGAATGGGTCGGCTCGACCGGGTTAGTACCACCCTCTCACAGAAAACCGATGTGAAGTAACAGTGCTTGCATTGATGCGTTACGTTTGGTCAGTGAGAGCGCCGGAGGCCCATTTCCCATCCTCTCCCCTCCCCTTTTCTCTCCCCCTTCCCTCTCCTCTCTCCATTGCCCATATCCCCATCCTCACAAAACAGGCTGGTAACGCAGTTACGACTCCCTTGGTGTTGCTAGTGTCTGTGGACGGCAGTGATCGCTTAACATCAGGTGACCCGCCTGTTCGTTTGCCTCCTATATGACATTAAAAAAAAGTCAAAAGCGGTAGCTAGTATGTATACCTATATACAAACTTTTCGGTAGTCATAGTAATACCGTATTTGGGAACAGATAACCACATACATTTTGAAAAAGAAAAAAAATGGAATTAAATTTTACAACACATATTTAGATATTTATCTACGAGATTAACTTTTTTTAATTTCATAAACCACAAGCGATTACTTATTTGCCACTTGGATTTAAAAAGATAAAGGAAAAAGCGATAGAATTACATCTTTATCAATCACCAAGTTATATGCCCAAGTCATTGTTTGTACCGAAAAAAAAAAAAAACAAATCGTGCCAAAAGCGCACGATCCACGAAGACATCAGAGAACAGTGAAAGCGTGAAAACGGATATGCCTCGCGCACCGTTTGTACAAAATAAAGTATTTTTCCATTCAGAGCTCAACACTAATTGATATGAAACATAAAAGAAGTTTTCGTTGGTACTGGTCGCGACAATGAAGACATTGTATGTAACAAAGCCGCCATCTTGACGCAATGTTAATTAACCACTATCGAATTGTGATCAGAGCTTGCAGATTCGTCTTTAAAACTATATATAACTAAATCTTATCAATGGATTCTTTGTTATAATTAAAATTGAACTCTTGAATATCACGAAACTAGTGATAATAAGACGTTTGTTTTTATTTTGTTGTAGTTTTAGAATTAGAGAAAAAATTGATCTCAAAATATTGAATACAGTTATGCAATCGGATTATGGTAGATACTGACAGATTAGATAAACAGGTTGCGATTGCTTTTATTTAATGTCAGTAAGAAGAAGCAGAAG
This sequence comes from Antheraea mylitta, assembly GCA_014332785.1. NCBI lineage: Eukaryota > Metazoa > Arthropoda > Insecta > Lepidoptera > Saturniidae > Antheraea > Antheraea mylitta. The sequence goes on along the minus strand of JACEII010000065.1, from coordinate 1,492,632 downwards.
AGAGTAATTGTATTTAATAACAGTGCACAAATGATTAAATACAAACATAACTTGTAACATAGCAACAAAACAGATGCTTTGCCGCCTGTATAAAATGTATAAAGGCATATGCTCATTTCCCATTAAGCATGATCGATTTTGATGGTTTTTTTATTTATGTGAAACAATTATCGGTACGGGTAAACCTGATTGTTTGCGTGGCGAGTGTGTGAGATGTGGCGACGCGATGCCATGCGCAATTTATCTTGCCACACTGAGCTCACATGCCTATAGTATAATTTGAGAATTTAAGATTCGTTCGATTCGAACAATTTCTATGTTTTACATCTGCCAAGCGTCCCGCGACGTCTCAATTTTTTCTAATCATAGGGTCACCCGGATAGTTCTTAGCTTTAATTGGATCTATTAAATAACACTCTTGTCTGATGTAGATTTTTCTTATTTAATGGGCATTTTGTTACATATTCTTGCATATTATTTAAGACATATATGATTATTAAAGTTATATATAAGAGTTAAGTAGTATGTGTAAAATTTATTTAAAAAAAATAAGAAAAAAGAATCATAATAAATACAAATCAAAAATATAGTTCCAATAAAATAAAACAATTTGGAGCTAAAAATAGCTAAGATAAAACGTAATATGTAATTATGAATATACTGATAATAGAAAAAATCTCCTTCATCCACTATCTAATCTGTGCTGTAATACAGACTGAATAAAAAATTAAATGACCCGTGTGATTAAAAAAAAAAGAACAATACGTATGTCGAATTCGAGGTCAACAGTTTGAACATGAGTAACCCTGTGTAATATTTACGCAATTGTTGCAAATTGTAGATACCGAATTTTTTAATCTGTTAAAAATGTACCCGCATAACATTTAAATGTTATATGCATATTATGAAAGACGATAGCGAACCGCAACTGTCATGAACTTTACAATATTTACCTAACAATTGTTTTTCTTCAGTCTTTTGTACACTTTGTGTTACTTTTGACCACAACACGAATTCATAAGTTGTTGAATAAGTGGTGCAAGTTGGTAATTAAGCCTAAAGAGAACTAGCTCACAGAGGCAGTTGTTAGAATGTATTGACAGGTGTTTGCTGAAAGATTTTAAACATAATGGTGACAGTTATCCAGATGAGAATTACAGATTGCCCTAATAAGGTTTTCTATGGTTTTATCACGATTATTCACGAAAAGCTTAGGATTATTTTAACCATTTGAACCTAAGTTGTTGAACTAGGTGTTTGAATACGCTATAAAAAAATCTCGCACCTTCATAAGGAAGAGAAAGCAGAGCTCAATCAAGACGTCCCGCTTATGATACATTGGTGATTTGAATCGTATAAAAAATAATTTAAGTAATACACTTGCTCGAAAATTGCGTCGAAGGACTTAAATTTTGACTTATACAATAAGCCTGGGTTGTTTCAGTGAATTGATATATAGGAATATAATTATAGCTTGATTCCAGTAGCAGAGTTGTTTACATTAAGTAGTGAAAGAAATGTGTTTCGATCAAAATATTGAAATTTAATAATAGATTCTATGAATTAACATTACCACACAATCGCAACCAAATGTATTATTCAAGTTTAAAATTACGCTTTACCTGCGTAAATCAGTATTTTTTTCAATAAAAATACATTTTAGTAGGTCTGGTCGTCATTCCGAAATGGACTATCTGATCTGATCACACAACGTCATTGTTTTGTCTGATTAAGGGGATTGCATTAAGGGGAAATGTGAAGTAAATGGGATTTATTACACAGACATGCCGACATTTTGTTCAATAAATATAAAGTGGAATATGATAGGTAAGGTATGATAAAGATAATGCGTAAATTGTTTTTTCTAGAATCAACAGAATGTGTATGCATATTGGGAGATTAAAAAAGTTTTTTATGTTGTTTATAATTCATGTATGAAAATCGTATCCGCGCGTAGGATTTGTCTAGTTTACAGCGAAGGCTGTCATAAAGGTTCCCATACGTAAAATGGCAAAGGAACCCTATTTTGATTCAAACCTCTTGAGCTTTTTTTCGTTGCGACACTATCGGAAACGGAGTTGAAATCCATCATCCGCGCGGTTGACACTTGCCCTAAATTCTGTTAATTTTGTTCATTACCTTTTTTTTAATAATTGTAATTGTATAATTGTTTCAATAAACAATTTATTTTATACACATAATTTGTTTAAAGGCCTTCGGCCAAATCCATATAACAAATTTTTAATAGATTATAGCTTCTACACATTTTCCGCTTTTATAGTAACAAACGCATTTCTTTTCTCTTCGATCTGAATATCCGCTCTTTGCCTGGCGAACCTTAACAATTTCATCAGACTTATTTTGACTTGCGCTTATGGCACAATTTAATTACTAGAGAATTGTTATCTTTATTGAACAAAAGCGCATCGAACTAAACTAACCAGTCTAGCCAAACTATTCATACTAGTATGCGTTACGAAAACACATGTGTATCTTAGTAACACGTACATTTATTTCGAATCTGACAATTTGGCTAAAACTAACTAATCAAAAGTGTGTGTGTGTGCGCATATATATTGGGTGCAGATGAGTTGTCTTGCGAGCTAATGAGAGCAGTGTCACAGAGTGTGTCAGCAGATTGCTCGAAGGTTCCATTGCATGGGAATAAAAATATATGCTGCCAAAGGAGTCCCAACGGTTTCAGCAAACAATCAACAGACTCACAATGGCCTTTATAATACTTATAATAGTTTTATAATAGTTAGGATAGGATAATCATTTCGGTACGTTGATAGAAATCTCTTGACCGATTTAGATGTCTCTGTGGACACCTGGTTGTGGATTCAAACGATAACTAGGTGTTTGACAATAATGACATAATTCTCACAGCATTTCAGCTTATTGCGTAATCTTTATTGCACTATTATGTCTACGTATATTGGACAGTGTAAAAATCGACATAATAACAACAGTACATTAGTACATTATATTAAAAGAAGCGATAATAAAGCCTTATAATTTTAATCGTAGGTACCAAATTAATTCATTTTGAAAATTTTGAACATAATTTTTTGGCCATGAATTTTAAAAAGAACCCATACACTAATATCTCAGGGCTGTACTAAATATTTACGCGTATACAATGTTTACCTTATATAACCAGTTACTACTACTGCAAAGGCAAAGGGGCGCATCTGACTAAAGCACAAATCGAAGAAAAGTTGAAAGTCGGCCTGTACTTTTAATCAAGCACGTTAAAATCGTGTTTTCATTAAGTGTAACTTGAGAACAAAAGGCTAACGAAAGAAACCTATTAAATGCACCTTTTCTCAGAATTTTCAATATATAAAGCTCTACATTGGAAAAAGCGCTAAATTCTTTTCTTTATTTGGACGGTAAGGTACACATACCTATTCCCTAAAATATTATTGAATATCCCAACATATAACATAGTTCTAAAGTAAATATAGTAAGTGTGTTGAATCTAAAAGACTGAGGGATGTTTGTTGAAATCTTGCAAACATTGCGAGCAAGATGACAACATTAGCCCCTGAGATGACTTAGGAAAATAAACAGGACTAGGCGGTAACTGTATTCTAAACTCCGTGTTGGTTTTGCCTCCCACCAATTCGTCATGGGAGGTCTAACACCAGACCTTCCCTCTTAAGACCGCGCAAGTCAGGGCCCTGTTGAAGAGCTAACATCTGCCAGATCAAGTAGAAGAATTGCGGGGGAAGTTCCTACCACCCCTGTTACATCGTGGGACAAGAACACCGAGGTGTTTAGTCTAACTATGCTGCCTGGCGACGTAAGTAAAAAATGGATTCTAATGACTAGCTCATTGACTTAATCGATTCGTCAGTTATACAATAAAGCGTAGGTATCGCAATTTGACAATAATTTTGTTATTTTTATTTATTTTCTTTACGGTTCGTCAACTTAAATCTATGCAAGGTCTCCCTTTCTAATAAAGCAAACAGATATCTATTATAATAATCTGAACAAAATTTACCTCGTTCCGTGGTTCGTATTAAAATGTAATATCTTTATAAGGAAAAACCTTTTCTAGTAGTATTCACAACTCTTCTACTTTTCAAAGGCTTGTTCTTCCCATTGATTTTTATGAAGTTACATCAGGCTACCTAACAATATTATATTGGCCATATTTTACATGCTTGCTTAACACATTTTGTAGTTTATTCTAAGTACATTTACTAAAGCAATGATAGCTCAGTTGATAATATGTTCAGACACTATATCGATCGACGTAGATTTGAAGCCTTGAGGCTGATTCGAAGTTTTAAATGAATCCAGGAAGATGGAAGGGCTTTTGTAAGCCAGTCTCATGTTGAAAATCTGTCACCAAGCACCTGTTAATATTACGTTTCGACAGCAGCATTTGAAAGCCAGGTCTTTCTAGGTTCAGCGTGTTTACCATTTTAGACCGCATCGTCACTTAATATGTTTAAACGACAAAACCCATAAAGTATAAAGAGTACTACATAAATTTAACAAGAAATTAAACTCGATCTAACTATGCTGTCTTTCCTGAAAATATTGGTCACAGCTTATAAAGTAGCGTGATTATCGTAACCTAATGTCTGTATATTAATTAAATAGCTTTTTAAAATAATTTTCGGGAAAGCGTACAGGTCTTAGAGCATATTTGTCTTTAAGATAAATTATTGACGGAAATCATTGGCTTTATATTAAATTTAATACTTTTATAATCTTAACGCGAGCGATTGATTTAACTACTAGAAAAGTTATTTAGAAATGCGTTATCAATCATCAACATGATTATGATTATTCTATTGTTCATTTCAGTAATTACGGTTCATTGGATTTATTGCATAGCTCTGAAGTTTCTGATTAGATGATGAATTAGTACAAAATGTTATATTTGCTGCTAAAAGAATGCATTTTCCCATGATTTAAAGATATTTGGAGCGGTGACTATCGCTTTTAAATATAAAAAAAACACTAAGATATAGTATAATAATAGAATTACTTCACAATATCTTACAATGATACTTTACGAAATGTACTATTATGAATGCGCAGTTATTTCACACGTTAGTAACTATTACACAGAATGTCAATTCACAAACGATTTAAATCTGTGTCATGTAATTACACGCTCGAACACTTTTGTCTTTTTCATACCTGTATTATTATTATTTACTTTCATATGTGTACGCGATAACAGAGCTACGTTATTCAGTAATTCGATAACAATAAATTTAACAATATTTTACTCAATTTTCCCAACATTGTCGCTGTACGTTTCGCGACTGTCAGTCAGATGAACGTTGTAATCCTATGCACATTTGCACATTGCGAGAGCAAGTAGATCAGTGGGTTAACGCAAAGATGTTTCCTGGGCGGTACGATGCACCCAATGCAGAGATGTGATCTCGTCATTTTCTCGTCTCATTAATGTCACCGATAAATGTGTCCAATAAAATTGATTGTCAAGCCTACGAGATTATATACTACTGCAAGTGTGACTAGCTAGTTACGCAAAGAGGGCTTAAACGATTGGCAACTGTTTTTTTCATAACTTTTGATTCTGTGGTCTTTTAACTTTGTTTTGGTCTAATCAGAATATTTTTAGATGCTGTGGTTTTTTTAAACGATTTTTTTAGTGAGCCTAGGTTGTTTTGGAAAAATTACATCTTACACACAGCACATACTAGTTTGTGCGATGTCAGGTGAATTTCTACAATCGGTATTTACTTTTTTAGTTTAGGTTTCGAAAGTCGTTCGACCCAAAACTTTAATGCTATATACACGATCAATTTATATTTTTCCTTGAGGTTCTTTTTTGCGTAACCACTCACAAATATGGAATTTAAAATAATCTATAATTTTTCTTTAAAGTTTTTGTAGAACAAAACTAGAAAAGCTTTGTTTACAGATGCGAGTTTTACAAAGTTAATAAAGTCAACTAACCTGATCAACAAAATTTTCAGCTGTGAACCTCTTCGTGAACTCCGTGAATGTCTCTTTATCCTGTAAACTCTCCCTACGTGCTCGTTCCACCTTCAACTTCTTTATTCCGCTTATATCTTTGGACATCTTCAACTCTTCGATTAAGTCGGTCTTCGCGGTTTGGTAAGTTTCCGCAGCGCTCGGGATGCACTGGAGACTGACGGAACGTGCCGGAGGCGGCGCTGACATCGTTTTCGTGGCCGGGGTCCTGAGTCTTACGGCGGTAAGCTCAGCGCTACTGATGGCAGCTAGCGGCTGATGTACTGTAAAGGAGGGCTGTGGAGGCGGCGGTGGCGGAGGTGCGTTGTCCATAGGGACCGGCGGCGGCGGCGGAGGTCGGGCCTCCGCCGCGCTGTCGTCCCGCTTGCACGGAGCCGTGATTGTTTTCAAATATTCCGAGGGTTTGATGAGACGATCGGGCGCGTTGTGCGGGAACGCGGGCGGTACGAACGGTAACACCGGCTGCTTGTTGACGAGGTTGGGGCAACGCGGTCGCTCGTCGTCTGCGGATGCCGCGGAACCTCGCCGCCCCGCTGCAAAACGAACACCGTTAGGGGGGAAACTAGAGGGGAGAGAAAGTCCGCGCATCGGCGCGCACGCACCCCGCGTCCGACTGATGCGCAGAGCGTGTCTTCAGTACAATCAATGACAAAACTAATTAACCATGATACATCGTACAAGTACAGCATATAAATTCTTCATCTAAGATGCATACGTGCGTAAGTTAGAGAATGATTAATGAGATTATATATGTAATATGGATCAAAGACCTGACAAATAAGAATTAACAAATGAAGCGTTGTTTACTGAAATAATGTTTTTTTTAATGCAAATAAAGCTATCATATAATAAATTTGAATAGTATTATTTTGTTAAGTCATTAAAGTAGTCATAGCGAAAATCGATTTAAAGCTATTCAAATGTTTTATTAACAAAAAAAAAACTCACATTCTATGCAATACGTTAAACAGATTTCCATAATGTCGGACACAATGTGTTCAGTGTTACAACAAATGAGATAGTCCCGAGCTATGCACGTCTCATAGAAAACAACACGTTCCTAATTAAATCTGACGGTGCAATAAATCAGAATAATCCGCTTTTCCACTGTCTTCGTATAAATTAACTTAAGTACATTATTTTTATCAAACAGATCTAGAATGTTTACCGGCTCTAGCCGTACCGTGTATATAGTAAACCGACCGTTCGACGATTCATCTTATGATGTGTGGTACCGTGGTTCAAGACGCTCAATTAAAAATGCCTTCGCAAACGTAACTTATCACAATATTTAAGTCTTCTAGAGTGAATTGTAATAAACAAATTGTATAAAAAGAGTCAGCCTTCTAATCCAACGAAACTGTTTTTGAATAGTATAAATAATTAATAGAATTTTCAAGAGTAACTGCAAACAACGTATAATTAAAACGACGGGTCTAGAAATATGGAAGGAGGGGATTACTCATATAAGACTAGCTTCCACTAGTACTCCGCTCGCGTAGATACAATTAAATTAATATGGGAAATATTTCCTAGAAAATTTTACCACCTCCTTCCATAACCTTATTTTTCATATTTGAATTTCCTGGAATCTTTTCTCTAAAAATGTCACTAATTTTAAGTCAACGTCACGCCCGAATTTTAAATTTCTATATTTAGTGCTTCGAGTCAGCTAACGGTGACACAATCAAGGCCTAACTTTTACATATAGGGAGTAGTTGGCTTTAAGTATTTTTCTTTGAAAATTCCCTCAGAAACGTTATTTTATACCGTTATAACCGTGAAGCTGTCTGGGTAAATTGCTATTTTTGAAAACTAAGATTAAAAATAGAGCGACTACTTACCGATTAGAACTCTTTACATGTGGTTTTAAGAAATTTAACTAAACTACACGTATTTTCTTTATTGAATGACAAAGTGTGAGAAATCAATACATATGTAATAATAATAACAGACTATTGCACACCTTTAAAATATACAAAATTAAACAGCAGTTTACAATATAGGTGTACAGTTGGGTGGCCTTATCGTTTCGATCTCTTACAGGCAAACCTTAGAAAACATTTAGCTTTCAAACCCGTTCTCAATATAAAAGCATACATCAAAATATAAAAACTACAAATGGAAATAAAGAAGAAATATTGCAATATAAAGTAAATTTTCAAAAAAAGAATTAACCGACTTCAATATTAATCAAAAACCCATAAGGCACTAAAAAGCGGAAAATAAATAGTTTATAAAAATTAACCAAATCAAATAAAACATAAAAAAGCATTATCAAAATTGGTTCACCCCGTCCAAAGTTATGAGGTAACAAATATAAAAAAAATACAGACGAATTGAGAACCTCCTCCTTTTTTTGGAGTCGGTTAAAAACAGAATCTGTCACGATAATGAGAGGTGATAGAAGATATATTTAAAATAACGTCACGGATCAATAACAATATTATAATAGGATACACATATTTATAATGATCTATGGTCAAGATATATGTTGTGTTCTCCGTGCTTACGACTTCACCAGTATATATCTCTGTAACTCGCTATTTGTCTAAGTAGGATATTATATATATCAGTGAGTCTTTAAATACAAAATAAATAAAAATACACGATGATTAAAGCATTTCCGAATCACTAGAAGTATTTTGATGTTAATGTGTGCTTTCTAAAGGCGTAAATTGTAAAAAAGGCGTAAAAAATAAAGTTTTTTGATTTTGATTAATTTTATAGTTCTTTCAAGAACTATCAAAACTTAACTTGCGACATCGACAAAGAGAAGTGTGCTTATGGTAATCGCCATAGTATATTTTGCTTATTGCAAAAGCATCTTTGTGAGCAATCTGTAACCTTACGATGGCTTCAATCAACCTTGACCGATGATAACTTCGCCCGTTCACCATCACGAAAAAACCTTTGAAATCTATCTTTTTAAACGAGCAATTCTTGTATATTTTTATATTTGTATATATTCAGGATCTCGGAAACGGCGTCATCTATTTCCGTGAAACTTAGTATGTAGGTAGGTAGTTTCGGAAACGATAAATCGATCTAGCTAGATTTTATTTATAGAAAACTTTTTAAACTGAGTTTTCAAGCAATAAAAAAATATAGCTATGATATAAAGCTAAATTTCGCGAGCACAGACAAAACAAAAATAGCTCAGATGGAAATCGGTTGCTTCGAAAATCCGTGTAACCCTAATTAGAATCCGAGTGACAGTAGAAGAGATATATATATATTTTTATTGTAAAAAAATGTTAATTTTATAAAGCAAACCTAACGGTTAATTTAATTTAAAAATATTTTTTTTTTAAGAACCGAGCTAGACTCTGTAGCCCTGGTACTTTATATTAAGCCATCATTAGGTAGAGGATTTCAAAATTTAAGTCTTAGTTTAGAGCTAATAAACGGATTCTGTAAATTATTTAATTAATGGGAACAGCAACTACATTATCCTTGAGTGATAAAGTAGTGTTTTTATTCCTATAAAATTTCAACGCCAAGCCGCGGACTATTGCTAGGATTTAATTAGCTACATCGCCAAATATTGTAATTTAAATCTATTACTAGTTGACCCGCGCAAATTCGTCTGCGTGAAATCGTTTGCCTACTGGTTCCAATTACATTTGTAAACTCGAAAAATCTAAAAAAAATCCAAAAATCCGTATTCCGGTAAAGCTATTAAGGCCATACTAGGCCAATAACGTAGTCAGTTCGAGAAAAAAAATTAAAAAAATCTAAAACCCGATGACAGTGACTTCCACAGTTCCTAATTGTGAAACCATATAATTCAGGGTCTTGCTCAAATACATACCTAGTTGGTTTAGTATACACACTTACCCATGTGTGGAAGAAATTTGACTTGAGGTGGACGTAGCGCCAACTGTTCAACATCAATAATATCATTTTGTGTGAAATACGAACGACCGTTGAATAATTTGAGTATTGTTCATACAAAAATATTAATATAGCGAATAAAAAATGGGAGGGGAGGGTTACGAAGGTGAAAATTTGGGGCTGTATGTATTTTTTTATCACAAATAAAAAAAAATACAAAACATAAAAATTGACAAAAAGTTCTGGATACAGACACCGTACTTACCTGGAGGTATAAAATATACTTTACTACCTATTCTCTCATAACTACCTAATATCTATTTAAAGATTCATAAAAATCGGTCCAGCCGTTTCGGAGGAGTTCAAACACTAACACCGTGACATGAGATTATTATATACTAGATATTGATTTATGGCAGCGGTTCCGTTGCAAAACTTGTTCTGTTTCAAATTTTTATATAAATAGCCGTTTGATTTTTTAATAACAACGCATAATTCAAACTGAATCTATATTATATTCAACATTTTCAATAAAAGAAAATTTTCAGATAATAACGGTAACTAACGGGTTACTTTTATCTTTTTTTAATTCTATTTTTGTATGTTTATTCTCATTAGAAAAAAATATGTATCTTAGATGATTATTTAGCATGACTCTTGAAAACTGCATTAAAAACAATGAAAACTATATGAGATACGATAATTTATTGAAACGACTCGTCCGCCATCTATCGTACGTTGATGGCACAACATCAGAAACTTTCACGCAAATAGCCACAACAACTTATGAAGTTATAAGTTCAATCAGACGCACGATACGCGAATGCATAGAATGTATACCCGGCACATAATTATTTTCTTATATGAAATTAATTATAGAGTTACGTGTCACATGTATAATATAAGAAAAACAATTTTAATTATCTCATTAGCAAAAATGGCATTGCAATTATATAAATTTATTGCACATAAATTAAAAAAAAAAACTTAACAACTTAAACAAGCATAGTATTTGGGATCCTAGCATCCGATTTGGTCATTCGGTAACTCTTTTAACATTGTACTGGCAACATATTATTATTTCATCTTATAGTTCTCCTTCAATGGAAAATAACACACGAATCCAGAGAATTACACATTTTCTAAGAAAGAAGACGATTCTTAAACAATATGGTCGAATTAATTTCAAGGCTGAAGTGGCACTATATAGGAAAACCACAAATGCGTCGAAGCGACATCATCATATGAACAACGGGATAAATGGATATAAGTAGCGCAAAATAGAAATTATTGACTCAAATTAAGGAACGCCTACGTCACAATGACAAAAATGAAATAAGTGAAGAAAAGAGAGGGAAAAGGCTTCTTTCAAACTTTTGTTTCTATTAATCCCTGGACTGTCCAAAACCATAAGAATTTAAGCTCCATGCAGACGAATACAGATCTTGTGATAGACTGGTTAAACCTGAGGAAGGTATTCGGTTCCATTATGTTTTTTCTAAAGCTACTTAATCGGCTGAATGCCCTAAGCGTTTGCCTTAGTAGTCCAGTGAAGCTGTTAAGATCTTGCTAGGACAATAGCATAGTCAGTTCGAGAAAAAAAATTGAAAGGTACTAAACGTAGCGATACTATTAATAATAACAAGGCACTTTAGATTAGGCATCTAGTCTCAATGGATAATCAAAAGACTATTATATTAACACGAATGAAGTCTCAGGCTCCATCTAGCTTTAAAAACGGTTACGCCAATATCTCAAATACTATTGACAAATATGTCGGAACACCGTTCACCGATTGAGCTATCAAGCAGCTTTCCGACTGTGAAATGAATTCACGAACAAATTAACAAAGCTGAAACGGGCTTCAGTAAACAGAGTGGAGCGACTTCAGTTCTATAACGCGTCTCGATAGTAATTAAATAGTGCGATCCGCTCTGTGCTCTAAGTAAGTAGAATTTTAGTACTTTCTACGAATAATTGCCTCTCTTCTCTGTATTACGGGCAACTTGTCCAAATTATTACTGACCTCGAGTAGTTTTCATATTGCCTGTCGCCATGTATCAGTAAAAATGGGCAGAAATTATCAAGTGTTACTGATCGACGTTTAAATAACTCTGCCCGCGGCTTCACATACATTTGTTATTGTTTGTTGTATTAAATAGTTGAGTTACAGCAAGAATTGACATTGTATAAATATTTTTTGTGTTAAAATATATACGCATACGAAGCTGATGTATCGAAGCGTCATCTAGTAGCGAGTGATATAATATATTGATATTAGCAAATATCTTTATTGAATAAATGTTTTCCCGTCCTGATAAGGGAAAAAAACCTTCGCAAATGATATACCTTAACCTTCCCCGTGAATCAAAAATCCGTTAGCATATGTATATATACTTTGTGATTCTGAAATGCAACAAATACTGAGTCGCTATGACCATTTTTACCATACGGTAGTCGCGCCCCTATATAGAGAGTACTATCATCACGCTTGGCTAAGTGAACAGTGAAAGCAGGAAAAACATACCAACGCAGTTGTCACATATTTAAAACCATTTATCAGCGCTATGTGATGTGCGTTAATAACATTGCATTTAAAAATATATAAAAAATTCAAGACTTTCTATTTCCTTTAGCTGATTGCTCGAATAAAAGACATATAAATAACATATAATAAAATTCACTAATTTTAAATACATATATTAATAGCAATAATCCCATATCATATTTAATTATATAAAGAAGTAAATAACACTTCCAACTCTTGTAAAAGTTCCTGTGATCAATCTTAACGGACGTTATAATTTGCAAAAATATTTAATTAATTTTTATACAACAACAACGTGGATTTTTTCCTCCTCAGGAACTCTTCTTAACGCAGACGGTTTTTGAAGTGAAGCTTGTTATGGCAGTGCTTCGAAGTTCTGATCGGCAACCTTCTTGTAATATGAAAAGTGGGCGAGATGAACACTGTGTCGAGTGCAGTGTGGAAAACACCGATTCTCGTCCAATCATAGAAGTTAAGCAACGTCTGGCGCGATCAGTACTCGGATGGGTGACCGATTTGAAAAACAATGTGACGTTAGCTTTTTTTTATTAAAACAATTCTCTGTAGAACAGAAGTTTCGCTTCTATCGTGTGTCTTTACGACACTCTTTTTATTTTATCCTAATACGACTGATTGCTAACAATAGCAACAGCTCGTTAAAAATCCACTGTCGGATAAAAGGCCCCTTCTCGAAAGAATCTAGGATGATAATTATCATTATCTATGGACAACTGCAATACCAGGGGTAATCACTGATTCGTTGCCAGCCTTGAAAATAATATATCAGTCCCTTTTTGAAGAGCCCCATGTCATAACTCTAGCGAATACCTTCCCGGGTAACACATTACACAACGCTGTGTAAGCAACATAAAGAAAGTTGTGATTTTATGGTTGTTGATATTTTATTAGGTTTTAAAATGTGTGGATGAGTAACCAGCCAGCATCAGGAGGTGCAAATTTAGAATGACCATCAAAACACATTGTCAAATACAGACAAAAATCCAATGTATCTGCGAAATTGTAAACAGCATGGTAATTTGGGATTGTCAACAATACGAGTAGCTCACCTTTGGACGGAATCAAAAGGAGAAAGCTGGTAGCTAAAAGCACCAGAATAGATACTTGAACCGTATTCCATGTGAAGACATACATGCTTTATAGAACACAAGCCTTTAAACTAATTTGATACCTTCGATTGAGAAAGCACCATTGCCACACCTATTTCCATCGAAAAGCACTAATACAAGTACTACTGTGTTCTAATTCAAAGAGTATCATTAGCACCACACATTGGTATATACAGTATTCTTTATTACTCAGAAAAAGAACTCTATTATGATTAGCTTCAGAATTACGGTTTTTATGTAGTTGATTGTACTGTCGGCAACAATGATTAATCAAGAGGAAAAGAAAATTCTACGTTCTATGACGTATACTGATCTTCAAAGAACGAGATGAGTATCTGTGTTATTTTGAAATTCTAGGCTTTAAATATATTCAGTATCAGGAAACAGATACATATAATAGTATTATTATATTCATCTACAGGGTTGCAGACTTTTTGATCTATTTCCGATTTATGTTTTACTTATATGATACTTTATACTTGTCTATGAACGACTAATGATAATCTAGATCTGTGATTCCCAGAGATCCATAACGACTAACAGAAGGGTCGATAACAGCGGAAAAATAATTGGGAGTTTATGAGGCGGAAATAAGGATAATTGATCTTTTTTTTATCGAAGCACGACATAGTGACTGCACTATGCCTGATGTTAAGCATAGTACTTTTTTAATGATACGGCGACCACCGAGAGACAGATTATCCATCGCCGGTCGCCGCTGTCATGCCGGCCATAATGACGAAAGTCACCCGGTACTGGATATGCACAGGCTGATCCCGAAACGCGACGCGCAGAAGCGAGTCACTATGACGGGCTTTTTCGCCATATGCATGGTGGTTGCGACCCAGTCGGTCTGTAAAACCCTACCACCCCGCTTTCGCCATTGCCTCGTTCGTTATTCAGCAGGGTGCACCACGTGCAGGTGAGGTTGGCTTGGGTGTCTCAAGTCTTGAGATGTTACTCGACAACCCTTACAACCCATAATGATCATTATCATTTAAGCAGATCGTGGATTTAATTTTGGTTTTCCATGAATGAAAACATATATCCATACTATCTACAGACAAATGCTTCTTTATGGGATAAAAGTATATGTCTACATAAAAGATAAAATCACTTTTTCAAAACATATTTAAAGATGGGGAATTGTCAAAAAGAATACAATTTTAGGTAAGCAGGGGAATCTACACGTAACCGAAAAATAGGCAAATAGTCTAGGAGACAGAAAAGTTTGGGAATCTATGATCTAGATGACAACTTAATAGTATATGAAACACTTTAGCTCAGCCAAACTCGGTTCTAATTGCAATTTTATAACCCCAAATGATATAAAAGCACTTTTGCTGTTAAAAACGATACAGATTGGCTTTCCAGCTAGGAGCACTAAACGAGATGGCTACAAAACTCACCGATGACTATATAAACTTTAATAAAATTATCTTAACGTTATGAAACTTCTAGAAAGTTATCACGTATCTAGTTATAGAATTAATATAAATGCAGTTAAAAACAGTATGCACTCAGTGTGTCCAGTGAAATGTCGGTAACATCTATGCCGCAAGGCTGTATATAACTTTCACATAATAATTAATTGTTTCTTTTGTTACTTTCTTTAATAATAAAAGCTTAATTTCAACTAATTTTTAATTATGTTTTAAGTAGATGAAATACGTACGCTACTGATCAAAACATTTGCAACGGCATGAACATTGTAGTCTAAACGGAATTTCTCAGAAAGTTGTAGCTTGGGTTCTTGAGGAAATGTTTTTGTAGTTTGATGAGAATTACCTATTTTATATGGATTTATTTTGAGACGTTTCTTTACTAAATTGTCGTTATTAGGAGTACCTTATAGCATTTGTATACTCATTCTAAAGTACGGCTGTTGGTAAAAGTCTCGTTAAGATCGGTTTAGGTCGGACTAAAGATAGACACTAGTTTCTTAAGAATTAAATAAGTTTATATTAAATGCAGCTACAGTGATATATTTTTTAAAATAAGGACCAAGTGTCTTAGAAATACAACTAAAAAAATAATTAAATAATTTCCAATAGTTTTTGAGTAATACGCGAAGAAAGGCAAGCCTATATTATTTTATTCATATTTATTAGTAGATGGAAGAATCGTGAAGTACGTCGAATAGAGACTTATAATTTAAAATGTAAGTCTTAGATTAATCGACAGATAATGATAAAAATACACATTTCGATTGTATTTATACAATACTCATCCAGTGGTCAAACTTCAATCATACATATAACAAACTTTTCCAAGTTTTTTATTGATAACACTAAAGTGTAGCAATAGCTACAAGATAAAAAATGAATGTAGAAATTGGCTGAAAAACAGAGGGAGATGCTCTTAACCCTTTCCCCACTACCTATCTATATAAAAAATAAATTCTTTTTACAAAAGTACTCTGTTCAGTAGGTGGTAGAGCATGAATGGGTCGGCTCATCCGGGATAGTACCACCCTCTCACAGAAAACCGATGTGAAGTAACAGTGCTTGCCCACCACTCCTCACTTTCCACCTCTCCTCTTCCCTCCCCTACCCCCTTCCCCTAACATAGGCTGGCAACGCACTTGCGACTTCCCTGGTGTTGCAAGTATCTGTGGACGGTGGTGATCACTTAACATCAGGTGACCCACCTACTCGTTTGTCTCCTATAAAATGAAAAAAAAAAATATTTTACAGGATATAGAAACATGACCCAGTTAAAACCTCATTGCGATTTTCCATTTTTCATATAACTAATAAGGAAAAATTTCCATCAAAATATGGGATTTTCTAACTTCTAAACGGCTTATGCGATCCATAACACCAGCGTATATTTTTGTATCAAATAAACGTTGTAGATAAAAGGTCTATCGTAACATTTTGATACATACACTCCTTCAAGGGTTATTCAAGGTTAACCTGAACTTAGCAGATTTCCTTTTTCTGAAATTTATAAGACTCATTGCAAAATTTTGTTCTTAATAGTCTTTGTTAATATCTCCCGTAGTGATTGAGAGTTATCTTAAATAGTAATTTTAATGATATTTCTTATATATGTACATAAGAATTGTAAGAATTAAATTTAAATTAAATTCAATTTAGGGTGGCCTACAAAGACCACTGATTTCAGAAAGTCTACGTATAGGGATAACTTCATTTGAAATAATTTTGAATATACAGATGAATATCAAATTATACATATATATGTAATTTATATTTAACATCTATACTAATATTATAAAGAGGTAAAGTTGTGAGTTTGTGACGTTGTGATGTTGTGACGTTGTAGGGGGTAATCTCAAGAACTACTGGTTCGATTTGAATAATTCTCTCAGTGTTATATAGCTCATTCATCGAGAATGGTTATAGGCTATCATCACGCTAAAATCAATAGGAACGGAGCACAGATGAAAAATGTTTCAAGATCGTGATATTTTTCCTTTTGAGAACACGAACGAAGTCGCGGGCAGAGGCTAGTTACATTATAATCACTTACCCGCAAAAGAAGAAAAGTTTTAAAATTCATCAAACGTCTAACTACAACCTTGAATAACTTTTACAGGAGTGGATTTATCAAAAAACCCTAAGATACCTTTTTTGTAGGCCATTTAATTTCCTATGAGAATGTGAGTTTTTTCGGAATGATCATCCCAGGCAGAGTAAAGTAATAAATTATAATAAATTCGACACACGACCTCTAAAAGTCAATATTAAAGGTTTGGATTTTGACGAAGTCTTTGTTGTAGTATTCTCTGAATAAATTTTATTATTACTTGAAGAAAAAAAAACTTTTTTCTGTTACACTCTAATATATGTATAATGTATAAAATGTATGTCAAAAGTAAATATTTTTGTATACATTACGTAATCAACTCTCACGAGAGGCAAAATCTTTTAAAATACTCAAGAACCGACACATTCTCACCTCTCAAATGTAACTTTAATATCGAATGTTAATTTTATGTTCAAAGAAAACAACAGGTTTGAATTAAAATGGAAAGTGTAACACAGCGAGTTTAAATCTTCATTATTTTACATATAGTTTATTGTTTCGAGTGTACCATTGCAATCAGAACGAAACTAACTGGCCGTTAGCTCCACTAGAAAGTGAACACTCATCCTCTTTCATACATAAATTTCATCGTATAAATATTAAATAGAAGATGTCAAATCTTCTAATTATTATAAACCAAAAAAATAAACATTCATATTATCTGAAACGCGTAACAATTTATACAATTATATTTTATATACGCTTTATTATCACGTATAGATTTTCGAATGGATTCATATTCATTAGCACTAACTAATCCATGTAGATAAAACGATAGAATTGTGTGTATGTGCGCGCTTCACGTAAAAAGTTCTGCATAGATTTCTATAAATAGATTTGCAAGGATTCGAACCTATGTCCATCATTGTTATGTCCGCACATTTTTTTTTTATTATTATTTTACAGGCATGCGCTTGGCCACAATCTCACCTGATGGTAAGTGACGATGAAGCCAACGATGGATCGCGATTACCTGCTAAATGCCTGTTCACTCTACTCTTGAACACTCCTAAATTATATGATGACGGGAAGACATACGCCGGGAGTGAATTCCACACCTTAGCCGTACGTATAATAAATGTAGAAGCAAATCGCTTTGTACGAATCTGGGGAATATCGACCACATAAGAGTGGAAGCCCTCACGACGTCTTGTCGTCCTCTGATGGAATGGGGATGGTGGGATTATAGCAAGCAAATGCTATCAATTAAGCGATCATCGATTAAAAAAATAATTATATGTTCAGTTAACATATTTTTTTAAAGTTTATGAAAGCAATATGAACACTACAAAAAACTTGAGAGGTGTCAAGGGACACCCGGACGGAACGAAGTTCCTTTCGATTAATTAGTAAAGGAATTGTAATAAAATTTTATTTTTTTTAAGTTATAATAATATTTTTTTTATTATTAACAAATATAATGTTATATAAACTTAATCAGTAGGCTCAATTTTCGTAATAATTGGCTTGTGGTAACTGAAGTAGGAAACATATGTTTGGGATCATTATTATTATTATTTTTTATTATTTACAAAAAACCTATATACACTCAACAAAAATAATCGTCGCGACACAACACTGTTCAATGCGAAATAAAAATGAAAATATCTGGCTTGCTTTCTATAAGAGAGAGAGAGAGACAGAGAGAGAGACAGACAGAGAAACATGCGACGCCGCACAGCTTACAATAGCAAAAAGTGTAGTGACAACTTTTCGTAAGAATTTTTTCCGTCTAGCCCCCTTTCACAACGCGCGATAAGGCACTTCGTTCCAAAACTAAAGAGTTTGTGTAAGAACAGTATATTAAGTACCTGGGCGACCGAACCTAGCTCGGTTCTTTAAAAAACATTTTTAAATTAAAATAAACTTTTAGTTTTGCCTTGCAAAATTAACATTTTTTTACAGAAAATAAATTAAAAAAAAAAACCTTTTTTGCTGGCACTTTGATTCGAACTGTGGTTACGCTAATTATCGAAGCAGCCGATTTCCATCTGGCCTATTTTTGTTTTGACAGCGGCAGTGAAATTTCCCTTTATATTCTTGCTATACTTGTTCATTGCCTAAAATCTCAGTTAAAAAAGTTTTCTTTTAATAAAATCTAGCTAGATCGATTTATCGTGTCCGAAATTTCCTACATACTAAGTTTCACGGAAATAGATGACGTCGTTTCCGAGATCCTGAATATATAACAATATAAAAATATACAAGAATTGCTCGTTTAAAGGTATAAGATATATATATATATATTAGGTAGATAGATTTTACTTAAAAAAAAAAGTTTTTCGTCTGAACATTAAATATATTGTTGAGATAGTAAAATTATTAACCTTTATCCAAAGTAGTTACGCAGACGAAGTAGCGAGCATCAGCTAGTCTAAACGAATATCATGAATGTAAAATAACTATTTTCTTTTTTTTTACATTTACACATGACAAGCAACCACAGTAAACTTTTGGATACATTTTGTCAACGGTACAGAAAGGGGCGTAGGGTCTATTTTTAACCGACTTCAAAAAAAGGAGGAGGTTCTCAATACAACTGTATTATTTGGATGTCAACCGAAATTTAAAATTTCTTGCAGGTAGAAAAGTACTATACAAATATACTTAGTCTGGCCATAAATACCGTTACAATTTAAAATAAACAAAATATTACATTTGAATGTGGAATCTGTCATTTTTATATGATTATTCATTGGGTTTTCTCATTTTGGCGCCAGTACATTGTACAATATTATGCGATATTAAAACGGAGTGGAGTGATAATGAGAACCGAATCGCTGTGATTGCATCACACATGCAAATTATTAACTGATTAAATTCTATTTACAAAATATTTTTTCCTGTGTTATTTCTTTATTTTAATTATTTTATTTAGATGAGAGATCAAAAATAGCCATTTCTTTATAAATATTATAGCTCAAACGTAATAATGAATTAAAAATGGTATATTGTCTTCTGTACATATAAAACTAGTGTAAATCTTACATGTCTGTATTTTCTGGTTTACTGAAAAAAAATGTTGCGGATTCTTGAAATAATTAATAAAATACAATTTATTCATTTTTAGAAATATCTGTCTGTCTGTTTGTTTAAACACTTTTTTTTTGGATCTGACTACGCTATTGACCCAGCAAAATCTTAACAGCTTCACCGGACTACCAAGGCAAGCGCATAAGGCACTCAGCAGATTTTATTTGACAACTAGCTCAAGGGTGCACGGTACACCTCGGCTTGGGCTGTTGCCTGATATGTGCAATTCGCGACCTATCTGAGCAAAACTCAGCTAACTATTCATACGTATATGAGTTGTTGAAACATATATGTGAACCAAGCATACATCATACCTCAACAACTCTTATAGATATTTCGTATCGAATAATTTTCTGAACTATTTCAGTTCGATAAGGGAAAAAAATAAAACCCTTCCACTTTCATGTGTAAGCATGTGTGCGTGCACGTGTGTGAGGATGATATGTGTAATGTTGTCGCAGTGATGTAAGATACAAAATCTTACTGTAATAATACATAATCTCACTCGCGAGCAGCACACTCAAGGGCTCCACGCCGAGGAAACGGACCTAGGCTTGAGCTGCTACCGAAGGGGGGGGGGGGGCTCTAATCTGGTGTTGTTTGAACACACTTCACTGCTAAAGTACTGTGTTCATGATAAACCTCACCGAAAAAATTGCAAAGCATGTCCTCGTGTAGCATGTAGGTTTCATTAAAAATATTAAAATCGTTTCACTCTATCAAAAATTAATTTTTAATATTGTAATTTTAATGACAACGTGACTTAAGAACGAGAGAAAAGTAATAAGTAAATGGACTTAATACATTCAGATGATTTTAATAGTCATCTTATAAAACTTGTAGTTCTTTAAAACTCTAATAAGTTTTACTTTTTTCTTTTAGATGAGGTCCAAGTGCCTTAGAAATATAATTCTACTAATAAATTGTTTGGTGACTTTCATTAAAATATAATGCATAATATTGATGAATGCGTTTGTTTGCAGAAATCCAACGTAAATAAGCAATGTATTGGAACTTTGGTACCACAGCCTGAAATTGTTTGGCTGCTGCCACGTCACAATAACAGTGGCCTGATGACGCTTTTTATATTTTATAGGTTTTATCGTTTGACTATAATTTCACCTAAAGTTGAATAACGATGAGGCTTAAGACAATGATATTATCATTAAAAAGCTGTAGATACGTTACCTATATGATATTTTCACAAAACAAATGGCACGATAATGTTCACGTACGAGTTCGTAGTTGGTAGAGCCACGCTGAAGCTATTACTGGTTTCAGCATGAATGGGTCGGCTCGTCCGAGGTAGTACCATCCCTTTCACTGATGTGAAGTAACAGTGCTTGTATTATTGCGTTTCGTTCGGTCAGTGAGAGCGCCGGTGGCCCGGCCCACCTTCCCTCCCGCGCTCCTCTTCCTATGCTCCCCCCTCCCCAAATACAGGCTAGCAACGCACCTGCGTCTCCCCTGCTGTTGCAAGTGTCTATGGATTGTGGTGATCATTTAACATCAGATGACCTACTAAAGAAAAATGTAAAGTAATATTGTAACGTCACACTGTCTTAGATAATGTAAAAGTAAGATGGCATATTCTCAATATCGGTGGTGAAAAAGACATAGTTATATGTTGCTTAGATATGGGCGGATTGACGGGGCAGCCGTCAAAAATGAGCTAGCTAGCCATGTTTTAACAAGGTGCTGTCGAAGCGCTTATGACGTACCGCTTTTTAGGTATTATACGTCATACGGTCATTGATACGTAAGGGTGACCGACTTTTAATAACAGCTGTCGGAACAAACCTATAGGTGCTTACTGCTTAGCGATAGATTGTAAACTTAATGGTGTAGTCGTCAGATTGACTTAGAAACAGCTTTACTATCATGCTAAAGTTTCATCATTATTTTTCCTCCACCGAAAACTCTGGCGTATTCACAAAAAATTCAACTTACGTCGATTGATAGGGTTTCCGAACACGCTTAACACTTAACACTTAACACGCTTAACACACTATCATAGCTTTAAACTGATTCGCAGAAGGAACTTAACCTGTATAATTGATTGTGTCGTGACATCTACCAAAAATTATAGGCGAAAGTATAGCAACATCACACTGACCATTTCAAACTATATTATGATAATGATGAAACGTCACATGATTTTAGAGTATATATATATATATATATATCATATAGGAGGCAAACAAATAAACGGGTCACTTGTTGTTAGGCGATCAGCGCCGCCCATAGACTCTAGCAACCCCAGAGGAGTCACACGTGTATTACCAGCCTGTGTTTTGGGAATTGGAGAGAAAGGGTTAGAGGAGAGGGAAGAGGAGAAGGGTCTCGGGCGCTCTCACTAACCGAACAAAACGCAACAATACAAGCACTGTTACTTCACGTTGGTTTTCTGTGAGAGGGTGGTGCTAACCCGGACGAGCCAACCCATTCATGCTGAAACCAATAATAGCTTCAGCGTGGCTCTACGACCTACAATATAAATACTTTTTCATATCTAACACTAATCCTATTGTCCACTGATGTCCCTGATGGCACATAAGATGCCACTTTCTTGCGTATAATGGCAAAAAAAGAATCAACATATATATGACAGAAGCGCTACAGAATCTCAACAGTTTCAAACAGCTTCTAAAGATGTTATTGTTAGGGACACAAAGTATTAGTTTTAAATCATTGTTAAAATGTTTTGAATACATAGGTTTTTAAACCACTACGATGAGCGTACGTACAGGTTAACTTATTTCTCATATCATGTGATCTCATATCATATCTCATCTCATATATATCTCATATCATCATCTCATGTGATCAATGTTAATGTATGTGAACGGAAATCACTTCTGGTAATGAAATTTCTACAAACTTTGTAACTATTTATGCTTTGTAAAATATGTAACATGAACAGATTAACCAAATTGAGTTTCTTGACGGTTTTTCTCGATGACTGGGTTATTATCCGAACCGGTGGTAGATTTGACTTTCATAAGCGCCTTCTTAGGGCCTAAATTGAATAAAACCCTCTTAAAAACAGAGATACCGTTTCAATAAAGAAAGAATCTTCCAAATCAGCTTATAAATGACGAATGTCAGAGAAAAAAATACAACATTTCAGAACCTCTTCCATTTAAAACTTGGTTTTAATTGACATAAAGTCAATCAAGTACCTACACTAGTAAATATAATACTGGGTAACAGACTTACCAAGTCGACCCTTCAGTTCTGAGGGTCTTAGCGCCGGTTCCTCTAACACAGCCGGCGGTGGTGGAGCTGGAGGTGCTGGAGGTGCGGGCGGTGGGGGAGGAGGCGGAGGCGCTTCATCTCCAGAACTACCTCCAGAGGAGACTCCAGAGGAAGCTGATGCTTGTACCACTGTCACTTCATCCGATACAGACGCGCGTCGACTGCCCGCCGCTGAAGAGATTCGGCTTGCCTACACGAACGTTTTCATGTTGTAAACGAATGGTGTAGATCAGAATTACAGGTTTTAACAAACTTTAGACTGATCTCCATTTATTTATATATGTACATATTCCTGTTCTAGCTAATAAAATGTATGTAGCCAATCGGATAGTGACACCTCACTTCTTCGTTTACTTTCTTCCAGTTCCACTTAGTTAACAGACGTTTCGTGACTACTATTAACTCTGTCAATGAACGTGATAATTGGAACTATGCTTTTGACAACATCAATAACAACTGAAGTAAACGATTCAATAAGCACATAACGAACACATTTTAAAATGTAAAAGAGTTAGAACTGAATCGAGTTGCTTATGATATGACAGGACATCTAAAATCTGAGTTAAACGAGTATTGGCATACATGAGTTCATCAATATACCGATATGAGTTACGAAACGTTAAACAAGTTTTATCCCAATTTTTCTTTCAATCGTTGCAACGTTTTTCGGGAAGTTTAAAGATCAATTATTCAGATTATAGATGCAGAATGCCACAGACCAAAACGACGCATAGTTTTGCGAAAATAGTAAACACTTTAACATTTAAGATCACTAATATTGATATAATATAAAACTAGGTGATCTATATATACATAAAAATCAATTGGTGTTCGTTAGTCTTGCTAAAACTCGAGAACGGCTGGGCCTATTTAATTGATTTTGGTGTTGAAATGTTTATCGAAGTCCAGGGAAGGTTTAAATATGAGAAATATGGAAAATTGCGAGTAAGATAGCAAATATAACAATTTTATTTTACCATACAGACTGTTCTACTTGTCCTGTCAAACTTTTGACTGTCAAACGTCAGACGAAAGGTTATAAAGTTAAATATCATTCTTTCATTGCTATACCGTTATTAAAAACTTCTAACATAAGTTTGTAAGTCTGTGAAAAATGTATTTACCTTATTGTTTGAAAAAGCCAAGGAAAAGACGAGCTGAAATAGATTGTCGAAGTCAATGAAATGTGCTACGAGCAACCTCACGTGTAAATCGCACTGATGAACACCGGGAGACAGATAATGATAACATTCGTCTTGGGATGGCAGAATTGCGTTCTAAAGTGAATAATAATTAAGTAGACAAGCTTAGAATGGAACGAGTTCGAGCACACCTAACGCAATAAAAGCGAGCAAGATGAAATGAAATCAAGCGTTGCCGCAGAAGAAGTGCTCCTGTGAAAATGGAACGAGTAGCATTCCATTAGTTTCCCGGTTTCGAACATGGAAATTATACGTCACGTGTTCGCGCGTCAGAATACAATCATTTTTGTATATTTACACACCTAAAAAAAGGAAAATATAGATTATCAGAAAGCTTTAAATTGATTGATTATGTAACTCAGTTCATATTTAAATAAAAATGTTGTATTCATACGAAATATTAGGAAGTTTCATTTAATAACAGATTGATATGTTGAATGTGAGCCAGTGTGCGTGTTGATTTTTGTGAAATATATATATATGTATTCTTAATAAAATGTATCTGACCAAAATAAACTTTAACTTAATACAATAATTTTGTTGTAGGTAAACTTTAATTTATAAATTCCGAGAGTTATGAAAATTTTGATCGGTAGGCGACATATCGATCAATCTGACGGCGAAAGCAAAACAGGCGAGCTGTTAGGACTTGGCACGGCGGGATGCGACGGTGATGTGGCGGTAGGCACTGATGACTCCGATGAGTCTGGGTGTACCAGAACACCGACCATGTTTTGCTTCTGGCTTCCTTCAATCATTTCTACTTGTTTTAGCTCTTCGGGTTATATTTAGAAATGGAAGTTTTACATTTTATCATCCAGTGTCTAATTTTTGTTTGATGGAAATTTGTTTTTGAATTAATTTTTTGTAGTTTAGCGCTATAAATACGGATTAAGAATTGACCAGATTTTCCAAAAAAAATTAAGCTATCTGCGGTTATTGTTTTACATTCAGCAAAGCGTAATAGATAGTTGCCGCTCGATCCACATTTTGCGAAACGGGCAATGCATAGCTACTTAATAATCTTAAAACTATTTGGATATTTTTTCGACAGACATTTAATATAATTTTTTTATGACATTTTGTGTTATATAACAAACTATGAAAATGGCAGTCTAACATTACCAATCAAAATTTTCAGCCATCTTAGCGAAGAGGGAGTTTTCATTTTGTTAAGATAGGTAATACGAAGTACACCGGGTCATCTAGTCTAATATAAAATACGATAAATAATTTAGAAAAAAGATGTATTCTTACAAAATTTTGCGCCTTATGTGTCAACGCAGCCAATTTAGTGGCTATCGATGATTTCGTTTGATTCTCCGCCGGCGACACCTCTTCGTACGCTTTGTTAGAACTAAATAATACAGAAATAAAAACAATAAATAATTATCAATAAGCACTTTATCAACCAAAACAACAAATAGGTTTTTTCATTATACAATAATTGTATTATTTTTGATACTAGATATTTCCAAAAAGATGCACTAACTATCCACTACGCAAAATTTAACTATGGTATTACTACTACTAAGGCGGAACGAGGCATACCTTATTTAATCCTTTTTTTTAACTAACATGAACATAATTACACTTAGAGAAATGAATCTTTTGACATATTTTTAAAAATTCTTTATAGGTTTTAATCGTTTGACCACAATCCCATCTGACGTTAAATTACCATGGAGATGGTAAACATGGCTTTCAAATGCAATTGCTGGAACAAATCAACAGATGCTTGGTGACAGATTTTCAATTTGAAGATCGTAGTTAGTCAGGCTAGATTAAAAAAAAAACCCTATCATGCTGTAGTTTCATTACGATATATTCCTTCACCGAAAGCTACGAGTCAGTTACTAAGATTCGAATCTACGTCCATCGATGCGGGATACGAATACGCTATCAACTAAGCCTTAAATTTTGTTTTTGTTTCATTTCAGCCCCCGTTCCTAAGACGTACATCCGAGATCTTTGTTACGTGTTTATTTTATTTCTACAATATTGTTGTACTTAATCTATGTCTATTTTATTATTTAATTCTTTGCGTTATTATCTTACAGCTATTCTCTTTTCGTCGTTTTGTCTTGTTCTTTTAATAATCTTATATGATAACTTATACAGCTATTTAATTTTTATAGTCCTTTCTTAACTTCTTACAATTTTTCCTTCCAATCTTAAAATTTTATTTTTATCATCATCGTTTTATTAAGCCATCAGCACTCCTTAAAAGTAATTCGAACTAAAGAAATGTCACAAAATTTATGGGCTTAATCGTTTATTAGTTGTTACTTTGATATATTCTATTAGTAATTTAAATTGTGTAAGTAATACAAGTGGTGTTTAGAAGTTGTTCGACAGCTTACTTCTCGTTCTCTTTGGTTGCATAATCGACGATCAACGCAGCGCTACCGGGCCGACTGTGGCTGCCAGAGTCGCGGGAACTGCTTCTAAGGATCCCACAAATTAATACTATATTTAATTAATTCTTAAAAATCGATTACTAAAACGGGAAAATACAAACTTAGAACTCATCCACTAGGAGCAAAAAATATTATAAACAGCATATAGTGGAAGAGTTTTATTTTTTCCCTGGTCGTTCATTAGCTACTTGGTTAGTTTAGTTTAGCTGAGTTACCAGATACATGTTTGAGTTCGTGAGGCACACATGTTTATAGACATGTGTATTTCACTAATTGCTTCATGTATGAATAGTTTAGCTTAGGATTCGCGTTGTTACTTCTAAGATAAAAGTCCAAGCCGAGATTCGGAAATTTTGGCACCCTTGAGCATATTACGATGTGGCTGAAAACCATAAACGCTCATTCCATTAGTTAAAAGTAAATTTTCAAAAAAAAAAATTAACCGACTTCAATATTAATCAGAGGCATAAAAATAAGGCACTGAAAACCGGAAAATAAATAGTTTATCAAATTAACCAAATTTAATGAAACATATGAATATGTGTGCTACCAAGAGATGTATTGGAAGTCGGTGCCTTTGTACCTAGATGTAGATGATATGATTTTCGGTTGGCACCGATTTCCAATACATCTCTTGGTAGCACACATATTCATATGTTTCATTAAATTTGGTTAATTTGATAAACTATTTATTTTCCGGTTTTCAGTGCCTTATTTTTATGCCTCTGATTAATATTGAAGTCGGTTAATTCTTTTTTTTTGAAAATTTACTTTATTTTTCCATTTTTAGTGTACATAATTTTTTTTTTCTATAACATGTGGGTCACCTGATGGTAAGTGATCACCGTCGCCCATGGATACCTACAACACGAGAGGAATCACAGATGCGTTGCCGGCCCTTAAGAAAGGAGTAGACTTGTTTCTTGAAAGTTGTGTTACTTTGTCAGGGATCCCATAATCAGAACCTAACCACACTCTCATCAAACTACCCCTGAAGAACACCCTTTACAATAAAAAATGAATCATCGAAATTGGTTGTCATGATATTCGTCTATTTGTCGTATACACACCAAATGCAAATTTAACACTTATACGGTTTTGTACTGGATGCCGTTGACAGAACTGGACCAAAAAAAATGGAACCACACGGGAAGCACTAGCTTTCAAATAAAAAAATCGGTTCAGCCAGTCCAAAGTTATGAGGTAACAAACATAAAAAAAAAACATACAGTCAAATTGATAACCTCCTCCTTTTTTTGAAGTCGGTTAAAAAGAAGCTATAGGGGCCTGTCAGAAAAATGCGTTGATCAGTAAGCTTAAAATTACAAATTGCATTTATCCCAAAAGCTATGTCTTCAATATTTTACTAGATTATTCATTGAGTTTAACAGTTAGTGGATACTTACCTTCGCCGTTGATGCTCTTCTTTGGGTATATAAATGTCTTCATAATGATGATCTCGGCGGTTAGCTTCGGCTCCGCTGTCGCTATCTGAATTCTCTTGGACCTGCGTCGTTTCAGCTGAATCGTGCACTTCAGCTTTTACTGTTTGAGAATCATTGGAACAAAACATTTCATTGTTGTAGATAAATTATATAGTAGTAAAGGCACGACTAGAATTACTTAGGCATTTAGATCGGAATTTTGTAATATCTGACCTTTACAGTTTATAGTGGGTCTTATATGATTAAGATTTAGCTCTAACACAATCGAATTTTATTAAAATATTTTACAATATATTACGTTTTATACAACTATGATACACAATTTCTCATTATCAAATCATTAAAAGGAACAGGCAAATCCTAAAAACCTTAAAAATATATATTATGCTGTAACTTACTACATTCAGAGTATATGTCGACCCTTTTAAGGTAAAACATATATGTCAAAGAAGTTCATTTGTAAGATTTTCAGTTACGTTAAGATTTGTTCATGCTTACTAAATTTGTAATGAAACTAGATAAATAATAAAACTTTAAATTAATGACCGATAGCAATTATAACGAGAACAGAATATTTTTTCATTGAAAACAAATTAAACAGAATATATTTCCTAACCTGTCATTGTAGGCGCTTCTTCTCCTTCAGCAGGAACCCTTGGGCCAGGTGAGCGAGTATGAAACAAATCCCTAACTCTTTGATACAAGGCAGCTGGTGCTCCGGAACTGCTGGTGTTACTACCATGAAGAAACCAGCCTGCAGAATTTGCTGTATCCGCGTCTGATGTTGAACAAGCTGTAGAAGATTATTTAATTACTTGTTCTGTTGGTTTTTCCTAAAGCAGAATTCACTAACAATCATGTAGTTCACCTGGTCTATAACAGTAACTACAATCTTCTTCATAATTATATTTAAATAGAATCACAGTACCTAGCTCCGATTTGGTATTGGCTGCTTAAAGTATATGTTTAGGGTTTTTCTTATACCTTAACGCAGACAGCTTTTTGGAATTATTTCTATGAACAAGATTGTACATGTAGAAATTGTAAATAAGTAAGAAGGTCATTTGTTTTAATACTTTCAGTAGTAATTCATTAAAAAAACAATACATCTTTAGTCTTTCAACTTAGTATATAGTTATTGATTTGTATGTTAGGGAGATTTACTAGTAATTATTATGGTCATTTTAGTGGTCTTGGCTTTGGTGGCCTTGTTTCTGCTTTCGTTTATTTTATTTATTAGTTCTGTAAAAAATGTTGTAATTCTGAGGCACTATTTTTATTATTTTATATTTTCAATCGGTTTTTGGCTTTAGTGTTAGGATTAAATGTTTTCGAAATAGTAGACGAATGTAACTATCTATGTTTACGACTATGTATGTTCGTAAATATATGGCATGTGTTGTGTTATGTATGATAAAAAGATAAACCAGATCGAGTTTCTTTCCAGTTCTTCTCGAAGACTGGGTTTTTACCGAATGGGTGGTATTTTTGAAGTTCATTAGTCTCAGGGCCTAAATTGAAACTGAATAAAGTGTTTTTTAGAGTTGGTAAGCCTGGCTGTTTCCGAGAGATAGGTCAAATATACATTAAAGGGAGCAAAGCCGCAGTCAAAAGCTTCTCCGGTATATTTTACCCGTTTCAAACAACATCGTCGGTTACATGAAACTTGTTCTACAACATTTACCACCGCTTCTTTATAGATTATTAAAAGAAATCAACATTAAAACGTGTTAATTGATCTAAACCCGGAAAGCGTAATGAACAGGCTCGAATAACATGTAACATTGTTGTGCAGGAGGTAACATTTATGTAATGCTATGTATAATAGTGTAAACTTTGGTTTTGTAATATCAGCCTATAATAATAAATAACGCATTATCACGCGAGGGGCATCCCAAAATATACTAAATAACCTCATGATTAAGTGAAATTATTGACAAAGACAAAATAATAAAAACGCAAAAAAATGCAATATCCTTTAATTTTATAAATTAATTAGTTGTTTAATTATGTTTACGTAAAAAAACTTATGTTTACCCCGCCTCTCTCTTATGAATCACAGACATCATATCTAATTGCCAGGGTTGCCAACTCCGAATTATTAAAAAGAGGATTTGATAATTTAAAAATAGCAAATTTAATAATCCATTTAAAAAACCGACGGAGTATAACTGAAATCGTTAATAATCGTTATTATTAAAAAAGGAGAAACGAAACTCAGCTACCAACAAGTAGAATTTATTATGAACACTGATTTTAATAACTACCGGACTAATTGATAAAACCTAATGTTGAGAGTAATTATTAAACACATAATTTAAAATTCAAGATCAATAAAATAGACCGTTATTTTACGTCATTTATAATATCTTAAGAAATCTCAAAGATAAGACAAATTCTAGGAAAATAGGAGAATTGGCAACCCTGTCTTACTAATAATCGTGGTTTTTCTCAAAAAAAAACTTCTCAGACACAGAGTCTAAACACGTTTCATATTATACCCTGTATACTTATGAAGTATTTGGTGCAAAAATCCATTTTGTTGTGGCATAGCTATCTACAGTTTCCAGGATTTAATCCTTGTAGCGAATATTAGGTACGTACTTGTTTCTGTCAGCGCTAGAATATTTAACGAAGAGAAAGGTGACCCGGATTAATTATGCACAGTTATAATTAAGAATTATAAAACTTAAATTGAATTTAGATACACCTTTACTGTAATATCTCCAATGAAATAAACAGTAGAAGATCAGGTTTTAGCTAAATTACTAGTTCGGATAGACTCTAAGTTCTTTGAAGTACAGTTATCAAAACTCACACATAGATGCTTGGTGACAGATTTACAGATTAAGGGTAGTAGCTAGTCGTTCGGCCTAGCTTAGAAAACCACTAAGATACAAAAAATATATTGAAAAATTCCACATAATGTTTCTGTTTCTTGCATTACGTTCGTATTATTACGTACTTACCATCAGGTGCAACACATTATATCTATACTAAAAACGTATTGAAATAAAAACAAAAAAAAACAAAGATTATATAGAGCAACCGAAATATAAAAGTTCCCAAGCACTAAACTATCACACTTTTAATTTTGTCCTACAATTAATTTAATAACTGAACTCATTATCCTCAACGGCAGTAACGTAACGGACGTCCGTCCATCGTGGCGGCTAAATCCCGACTTAATCTAGAATCGAGACTGTTTGATGGGGCGCAACAAACGTTTAGGTAACGTACGCTACGCATACGCCGTTTCCGGGCGAGTCGCTTCCGTCGCAACGCCATTAGATACGCTAGCGATTTGTTACGGCTACAATTATTTGCGAATGTGATACAATTCGATTAGGAAATGATTTGCTTAATTTTGTTATTCATCCGTAGTATATAATTATACATCTAGCATAACGAATATTGTATATCTCCTTCGAATATATTAGCTTTTACGTAATGAAGAAACCTAAAGATTGAAAATAATAATAGTTACTCAGAAGTTTACTACGTAAAAATTCAATTAAGAATGTTTATAGTTACTATTTTTTATAGTTAGAATTGGTAATAATCTATAGAAATTGTATTACAATATCCAGCAATTGGCCAAACTATTCTCTTACGAAAATCCATCTTTACCTATATTATAAATGCAAATGTAGGTCTGTCTGATCGTTACCTTGTCACCATTCGACCTCTGAACCGATAACGATGGAATTAAACAAATAAGAGCAGCCTCAGACCTAATGAAGGACATGAGCCATTTTCGTCCTCACTATATTAAAAAAACGTGAGACGAACGCCCGAAAAATCAGTATGCTTATAATTTTCATCTATATTAAATTATTAAAATACTGTATAAGTTTACTTAATTAAACAACTAATTAGTGAATATAAAGAAGATTTCAAATCTTTTCCATTTTTTATTATTTTGTCTTTGTCATTAATTCCACTTAATCAAGTTCTGTATTTTCCAAAATTACGACTTATAGTGAACATTACTCCATCGTTGTTCATGAAATTGGAATTAGGTAGACTCTGAAAACACTTTTGAAGTATTCTGAGCTTATTTGAAGCATTGATCGTCTAATTATAAAACTTCATCTAAAGCTAAATGACAATGTAGTCTAACATGTTATACACGCATAATATGTAGGCGAATTGGCTTTCAAATGTAGTAGGCCTAAATACCCCATAGGGGCTTGGGTTGTTGCTTTAATTGTAACAAGCGAGCATCGAACTAAATTCTAAGGGTGGCGTAATTCGATCGGATACCTACATATACAATTTCCTACTTCTCGGAAAATATACTGACTTCATGACCCAATCAAACCACGCTAGTTGGTATTTTAAGAAAATTGAAGTGTATCTAACTAACAAACTCGAAGAAAAGTTGAAAAGTCAATTAAGTGTAGCTTATGAACAGAAGCTTATAATTAAGCTTAAGAATAAACTATTCGATGCATCTTTTTTCCTAATTCTTTTTTTTTTATCGAAGCAACACATAGTGATAGCACTATGCTTGATGTTAAGCATAGTACAGTCCAAAAACATCGGCAACCACCGAGAGACAGATTATTAGATAGATAGATTATAGCCGGTCGCCGCTGTCATGCCGGCCATAATGACGAAAGTCACCCGGTACTGGATATGCACAGGCTGATCCCGAAACGCGACACGCAGAAGCGAGTCACTATGACGGGCTTTTTCGCCATATGCATGGTGGTTGCGACCCAGTCGGGCTGTAAAACCCTACCACCCCGCTTTCGCCATTGCCTCGTTCGTTATTCAGCAGGGTGCACCACGTGCAGGTGAGGTTGGCTTGGGTGTCTCAAATTTTAAGATATTACTCGACACCCCTTACACCCCAAAATATATATGAATATATATGAAACCCAATGTAACCAAAAATGGACGGTGGCACTTTTCTATTTGGACAGTAGTATTATCATTATTTTGCTTGTTATCCAGCAGATTGTGAATGGCTTTGCAGAAGCTGGTTAAAACTAATCATAGACTGATAACTTTACATTATAAATGGGAGAAAAATGAATTACTTTGCCCATCGTTGTCGATAACTTCTCGTCGCAAAGTGCTACTGGATCTCCTTCGTTGAGAATTGATGTAAAGTCCATCTGTAAATAGTACATCTATTGAAACTAAACCAAATATTTTCCACGTATAAAGTTTATCTCTTTCACGGTAATACAAGTATTATATAAAATATATATGTATTATAGATATAAACCTTCCGAAAGAAATTTTGTATACGACTATGAGACCGTATCCAAAATGCGTTGTATATTTTAAAACTGTGATTGCCAAAGTGTTATATATCGACCCTCAGGGGTCTATGACGATAAGCAAAGGGGTTGATTTTAGCGACAAACAATTGGGTTTTTTTTTCTCGAACTGACTACGCTATTGACCTAGTAAAGTCTTAACAGCTTCACCGGTCTACTAACAAACAATTGGGAATCCATGAAATGTAATGGTCAAGAATAATAAACTCATGTAAGTAGGCCGTGGATTTAATTTCACTTACTTTGCGTGAGACAATACACATACTGTCTACATCAATACTGCTTCTTTATGTTTTGAGTACATATATATATTAAAAAAAAATCACCTTTTCTAAACATACTTGAAGTTGAGGAAGTAGCAAAAAATCAATATTAGGTGAGCAAAACATCACCATCTGTCTGTTTCGCTTTATTCTTCGAAACCATAGGTCACCAAACTTTTTTGTCTCGTAGACCACTTTCTAACTCAGTTATGTATAGACCGTCTGCTTACCTGATATTGATTTTTTGCCAATTCATTAACTTCAAATACTTCAAATAGTTGAAGCATGAGAGCGTAAATAAGGACTTCTCGAACTGACTACGCTATTGGCCTTAATTCTTTGGCCTTTACAGCTTCACCGGACTACAGCGTAAATAAGGACCAAACTCACTTTCGCTTTTATAATATTAGGAACAATCATATTATATATATAGTTATAGTATCATTAATTAGGAAGGATTATTAATTGATATTTAACGAACCTGAGCTTTCCTCTCCAGAAGAGCTGTGACGTACGGCGTGAGTGTTGTTTACACGTTGCATGGGATTCACATAGAGTCCATCAGCTGGACCAGACCTTGCCGAATTAACAGACCCAGGAGTGGAAGGCAAAGAGCCTCTACGCTCCTGTACCGAGGGACGACGCTCTCGTTCCGGTGCGTGGAGATAAAACGGCGATCGCGTACTGTTCGCATTTATGCAGTTGGATAATGCACACTATAATTGTACAAAAAAAAATACAATATATATTTGTCATATCACCAAAATATTATATGATTTCTATGGATAATCTGATCAAAAATGCAAGAAGTTCAGTGAGCAATTCCACTACATTCTAAGAAAAAGGCAAAGGTACCTAAACCTTGCAGCCAAGTTAAACTTCATTTCATAATTATTAATTCTGGAATAAGTGTCTTGTAATAATTTTAACAAGATGGTGGCTCCTTTGTTAGAACTTTTCATGTAGTTCTTGTGGAATTTCATAATTCATACTCCGTGGTTTTATTTCCCATCCACTTCATTAGTGCACAATAACCAAAAAATATTACACAAAACACTACCAATACTAGAAAATATAGAGTAAAATAACCTAAGATTTTAGTAAAAAGTAAAATTCACTACATAATAGACCAAGATCCCGTCAAAAATTCTTAGACAGCAATTTTTTTCTTGACTCTTGGACTGTCAAAAACCATAAGGCTTTAAGCTACATAGAAATGAATGTAGAGTTTATGATGCACTGATCAACATGATGTTGGCCGCAAAGTTTTAAAAAGTACTGATATTACTGAATTTTGAAAAACTTGGACTAATTGTGTGTTCTAGACGCAAGAAGCTTAGATTCACAATTGGATGCGGTAGGTGGCACTGCGGTCGACTTTTGGGATATTTTATTATCAAGCCAGGATAACGACCGCCGGGCCCGCTAGTTATACATATAATTCTTCTTTACGTGTGTATGTGACAGAACTCCTCTTAAACGGCTGGATAGATTTTTATGAATTTTTTGTGTATGTTAGAGTATTGAACGAGGCTATTGAAAATCACTCTTCTGGTTAAAATACACCAACATAAGTATACATGATTTGTGAAAGTTAAAGATAATGAATAAAAATGCTATAAATGAAGCCGCCCGCCATAAAGGCAATAAGCTCAGTATAAAATCCAATCTAAAATAGTTAATACTCAAGTAAAATAATTATAACAATTGCTCACAATTACAGATTGTTGACATAAATAATGAATTAAACGAAGGCGAAAAAAAGTGCGGACCAAGAATCTGCAGAAAACAAAGGTAAACAATAAATCGCTTACTCTCGCATCACCCGGTGTGCATGCACAGGCGTGTATTACTTTGTACGAAGAAAGCTGCTTACTATCCGCCCCGGCAGCACCCGCAGCGACCAGCACATTGAGACACTGTGAACAACATAAATAGAACGATGAGAGTAATGAAATTAAGGCTTTTAATACTTCATAGGTTTAGTTTTGATCACAATTTCGCCTGATGTTAACTACCGATGTGATCTAAGATGGTAAACACGCCGAACCTAGAGGGGACTGATTCCACGACCCATAGGTGCTTACCGATAGATTTTCAACCCAAAGGGGTACCTAGTCACGCGGCCTTAGAAAAAAAAACTCCGTACTATGGTGACATCACCACGCTTGTAGGTGGTAGAGCCACGCCGAAGCTATTACTGGCTTCAGCAAGAAAGGGTCAGCTCTTGCGGGATAGTACCACCCGACCCACAGAAACACCCACGTGAAGTAACAGAACTTGCATTGTTGCGTTTCGTTCAGTCAGTGAGATCGCCGGAGGCCGACCTCTCCTCTTCCCTTTCTCTTCCCCCCCCAACACTGTCTTGCAACCCACTTGCCACTTCTCCGGTGTTGCAAGTGTCTATGAACGGTGGTGATCACTTAATATCAGGTGATCTACCTGTTCGTTTGCCTCCTATGATATAAGAAACACGATGTTTTCCTTCACCTGAAGCTCCGACTCAGTTGCAAGGGTTCGAACCTACGTCCATCGATGCTGTGTCCAAGCAGGGTATTAACTAAGCCATCATCACTTCAAAGTACTCCCATTAACACGATAAACGAGAAAGCATGTACCATACCAAATTATTCAAGCCGCTGAATTGAAAATGTTACGGTGGATATGCGCGTAGAATACGTGCGAGGAACCCTAGAAGTGCACGACATTCCGGTGAAGTTGTTAAGACCTTGCTGGGTCAATAGCGTAGTCAGTTCGAAAAAAAAAAAGTGCACGACATTGCCGAGAAATTACAAGTTTTCAAGATCAAGATCCAAAGGTAGGCTCAAAACAGATTGAATAGATATAATGCTGAACAATATGAAGGAATGCTTGGTTTCTGATTATGTCACCAAAGATAGAGCGAAATGGAAAAAAATTAAAAAGGCTGGTCCCATCTACATGTGGGAAAAACAACCAGGAAGAGAGAGAGAAAGCATGTGAGGAGAGATGGATGATTGTTACTAGTATGAAGAACAATACTACTAATATAGCAAACAACAACAGACGCAATGCACTTTCTTTGGTCACTACTTATTTGTTTAGATAAAATATTGCAATAGAGTATACGGTTATATACTTCATATCGACGTAATTTTATTTTAACGACGTAACTTAACGTACCGAATTACCTAATGTGACAAAACATATATTTAAACCTAACTAGACAATACACGTACGTTTTATAAAAGACTCGTGTAAATTGGATCTGTGGTATTCGAATTAGAAGCATTTCAAACAAAATTGGTTGTCTGTAAAGTTGTTTTCTGACGATAATTTAAAGTGATAACGTCATAAGAAATCACTGATAAAAAATTGCATACTTTCATAAATTGAATTGAATTATTATCACTGAATTGTCATTATTTTGTATAATACAAAGAAGGAGCTAATTGAATATTACATTTTTTTCGATAAATTAACATTTATTTGCACTCGTTAATTCAAAAAGATATAGCTGCGTGAGAAGCCGAATGCTTAGGCCGATCGCGCATCTCTATTGCTTGTTCCGCGCTCTCGTTTGCACGCTCGGCTCAGGCGGAACATGACAATGAGTCATACTTTTTCGTACGTAGAGCCGGCTTCATCGATTTATAAGACGTTGTCACGTCAAAACAAACAGGGAAACAAGCATTATTTCGTATCATACATATCTATCTAGAAAAGTGCCCTTTTTCTAAATGAAAAGTAACTTACCTATCCTTTAGCCCTAACATATATTTTTTTGGTATAAGATGACGTATCTTACACTGGTTAGCTTTAAGGTACTCCAGAATGTATAGATACATAAGTCGGCGGAAGGTACACAATTAAAAATATCTCCATCCTCCATTTCATAACCTTAGATTCTTTTTTATTGTTTAGCATATATTGCCGAGCTTCAGTGTTATCAACAAAATACGGAAAAAAGTTCGGTCTATGTTTATCAATCGATCTTCATTGTTTTTCATCTAGTAACTATTAAAGAAAATTAGTTATATCAATAAAAAATAGGAAATAGTTTGTCTTTTTTCCTAACATTGTAGGTTAAAAAATGGTCGCTTTGTCAATCGTTTCTTTTTAATAGCTATTGACGAGCTTTAGTGCTTGATAAAAAATGGAAAAATAACTTTTTTCTTGGCATTGATTTATGTATCAATTTCTATGACAAATCGTTCACGATCCTATCTATTTATCGATAATATTAGTACAATATATGGTGAAAGGAAACCTCATTAAACTTAAAAATATTGAATTAGGGTTAAAAATTAGAATTCGAGCACTATATGTTTACTAGTTATTATAAAACAGAAAATGTTCTGAATAAAGTGGTGCAGTGATTAATTAACTCGATCTAAATAAGGAATCTGTATTAAATTACATTGGGTTACCAAGAATATAGACCAAACAGAGTGTGACCGGGTGAAAACTGATAAACTTTCCAAACGCGAGTTTATTTGCATCTCATCCATTATCTATGGTCGTAATTAAATGACCATAGACTATTAGTGGAAAGTATTAACGTAGCGAGAAATTATTCGATAAGCCAATTTATACCATGAAGATTACGAATTATAAGATAGTATTTATATATTTCACATTGAATTATTTATATGTATTATTTTATCACTGCTTTTTTTATATCATATAGGTGGCAAACGAATATGTGGGTCACCTGTTGTTAAGCGATTACCGCCGTCCATAGACACTAGCAACCCCAGAGGAGTCGCAAATGCGTTGCCAGCCTGTATCTCGGGGAATGGAGAGAAAGGGTTAGAGGACAGGGGAAGGGAGAGGATAGTGGAGGGGAGAGGTGATGGTTATCCAGCGCTCTCGCTGAACGAACGAAACGCAACAATGCAAGCACTGTTACTTCAAGTAGGTTTTCTGTGAAAGGGTGGTGCTACGCCGGAGGAGCCGACCAATTCATGCTGAAACCAAAAATAGCTTCAGTGGGGCTCTACCACCTACAAATATGATAAAAATATGATCGTACTGGGAAAGACTTGGTCTAATTTTGTTTGTTAGCAAACCCGTACGAAGCCGAGACGAGCAGCTAGTAGGATAATAAAGTAATTATTATAATTTAATAAAATATAGTCCAATAAAACTTTCTAAATGAATGTTAGAAATATAAAAACGGCACCAGAGAAGTAAGGTTGCGCAAAACCCAATTTGCATAGTTTTAACTGTTATAACATTTATTATGCTTTTAATTTACGTAGGAGTGTTACAGCTTTTATCTTAAAACTATTTTTATACATTAAGACATTATCTATCTATCTAATACCTTTAAACGAGCAATTCTTTTATATTTGTTTATATTTAGGATCTCGGAAACGGCGTCATCTATTTCCATGAAAATTAGTATGTACATAGTTTCGGGGACGATAAGTCGATCTAGCTAGATTTTATTCATAGAAAACTTTTTTTTAAATATCCGAGCTAGGCTCGGTCGCCCAGGTACTATTATATTGTGTAAAGAGTAATTATTGGTGTTGAATATTCTATTTTATTCTTGGCAACCAATCTTCTTGTAGATATTACTCCCATTGTCATGTAGGTAATAATATTACAAGTTTCTTGAGATCATTTCAATGAACTAATAAAATGGTAGCCGCTTTATTAGAACCTTCCAGGGAGTTTATGTGGCAAATCATGCTCCTAGGTATTGTTTCCCATACACTTCATTTATGCACAATAACCAAACTATATTTCGTAAAACAACAGCAATATTACAAAATATATAAATAATATAAGATTATGAATAAAATATAGAATCTACTACATGACAGACCAAAATCCCGCCAAAAACTCTTAACTCTA
The DNA here is from genome assembly GCA_014332785.1 of Antheraea mylitta. Classification (NCBI taxonomy): domain Eukaryota; kingdom Metazoa; phylum Arthropoda; class Insecta; order Lepidoptera; family Saturniidae; genus Antheraea; species Antheraea mylitta. The sequence continues at coordinate 1,452,815 of JACEII010000065.1, read as the reverse complement.
TAGTGCAATAGATTATATCCATCGGAAGACATATACACAATGTTTTTTATATGACGTCGCAAAAGGATTTACCACTGTCATTATTAACTGTTTAGAATGAAATTGCATTATATTCTATGATTCTTAAGTTCTACCGTGTCTAAGACAATATATTATATATGTTCCAAGTAGTCAAACTTTACTGTAATAAAGTGGTGACTTAATCAATAACTTTGAGGTTATGAAATAATCCTAAAATAATACAAATGTAATATTATTTAGAATAAATTATACCTGTGTACAATAAATGAACCAAAAACGCTAATGCAATTTTATAAATTAAACAAAATAAAATTACACTACTAATTTGTAATGTCGTTAGTACTACCGAAGTCATTTTAAATTGCTATTTGCCATTTAAAGTGAAAAAAGTATATTTTGTGACAAAAAAAGAGTTAGTTTCGTGGAAGCCAAGACTTCCGAGTAAAAATGACAATGGTTTCGCAATAAGTTACATTTGTCCTTGAATCGATCACTTGATTGTAACTGTTATATAATGCCACTATTACCAATGTTATTTAGGATCAATATAGTTATTATAATAAAGGTTTTATCCATATTTCCAGTCTCACTTTCTAATTTCTTATTAATTAACAAACGGGCTCATAAAATTATAGAAATGTTTTAAGTGTTTCGTAGTATAAAGAAATTAAGACACACAGTCTTATGAATGACTCAAATAAAATGATGTTGATTTGATAGTGTTTACCTCCAAGTGATGATTTTCAGCGGCATCATTGATTGGACTCTTGCCGTGTCTGTCCAAATGTAGTCTTGCTCCGTGCCGTAGTAGCCAACGGACTGTGCTCAAATGACCTCTGGATGCGGCGAAATGTAGCGGTGTCGCGCCATCCCCGTCCCTCGCGTTGGGATCCACACCCCGTTCTACAATCTAGAATGAGTTACACCATTGCTGTAAACTTTTTCTCATCTTGAAAATCTACCTTACAATACGTGGATTACATAATACGCGAAGCGTGAAAGATTCAATAGCGCATACGGACCATATAACACAATTTCATGTATCGAGGACTGATTGTGAGTTGAGTGTTCGACGAAAACCGAGCGTTAGTGAAAACAGTCGAACTGTGAATGCCTATGTCAGTAGAGTAGCACACCGCGTGATCGACTGTTTAGGCACCTGTCGTACTTTATTTGGAACCTGCTGCAACTTACTCAACTGTGTTAAGAATAATATAAGATTTTAAAAAATTAAACGCTAGTGAAACAGTCCATACAGCTAGTATATGTTACTTACTAGCGAGCCCGGTGGACTTTGCCACGCCCTGGTAATAAAAAAAACATTGAAATATAACTAAACCTTTATCATTAAACACTTACTAATGAAAACCGCACGAAAATCCGTTCAGTAGTTTTTGGGGTTATCGCGAACAGACAGACACGGTAGAGGACTTTGTTTTATACTATGTAATGACATAATTGTTCATACGACAATTTAAAGAAAACAATAGACAATAAATAAGTTGTCTATATGTAAAAAATAACATTCCACAAAAGATTACATCAATCAAGGCCACAATTCGTGATGTAAAAGCTTTTATATTCTCGTAATTCCTTTATGATAAAAAAATATCTTATTTCTTTTAAAGTCAAATACTATCTAATTTTCGTCACACAAATTACCAACACAATGTTATCTAGATAAACGGAATATTCCACTCAACCAATTGCAAAACAAATAGGTGAACCATCTAAAATGAATTAGCCAAGAGCTTTCAGATATAAGATTTCGTGTCCGGACCGCAAAAGATTCGTTTGATATTCTCTGAAACACAATCAAACATTTCGCACAAGATACGCAATATGGGAATTCTAATAAAATTTTAAGACTTACCGGCCTTGAGACGATCGAATTAAACAATTAAACAGTTAAGATTTCTCTATATTTTATTATAGCAATTATAATATAGGTATTTAATATTAATTTACGTTAAAAATGTTTTTACGGAAACATATTGACTCGGCTGGTAAAAGTCAGATTCAGTACGATAGCATGTTTTCGATTAAGTACATCGTTTATAATTTTATAATGTACTAGATAAGCTCACAACTCCGCACAGATTTATCACACGTAATTATTATCTTTGTTTATACTTTTTAGAATATAATTGATTATATTTTAAAGCTGTCAATTTTAGCAGGACTTAAAATCCATCGAATAATAATATAGATTCATTATAGCAATAAAGCATTCTTAAAGCATTCATTACATATATAACTAGCATCTTCCCGTGACTTCGTTCGCGTGGAATAGATACACTAACAGTAACACGCAGCAGTTCTCAAAAGGTAAAAACATCCCGATTTTGAAACATTTTTCATCTGTGCTCCACTCCTTTTGGTTTTAACGTGATGATATATAGCCTATAACCATTCTCGATTAATGAGCTATATAACACTGAAAGAATTTGGAACAAATCGGACCAGTTGTTCCTGAGTATACTCCCTACAACGTCACAACATCACAACGTCACAACATCACAACGTCACAAACTCACAAACATTACCTCTTTTTAATATTAATATTAAGTATAGATTATCATGGGTGATGGCCTAGTTATCGTATAAGAAAAATTAAATACCAATCGATGAAGCCATTTTCGAGTTAAATCCAGATATATAAATAAACAGATATTTCATTGATGACAATATTAATCAGTGTTAACAATAGATTAGCCGCGCGGTCCAATTTTACTCGCATTTAATTTTATCACTCTTGTCGACACCTGAGCTCCTATATTCCAAGCCGCGCCACTCATTTTTGGTTCTCAGTAAGCGCACTTTCAGATCTACATTTTGTACTATCAAAACTCATGTACTAGAGGTTATAGCGTGCTGTTTTATACCTAATAATCTTCCTCTGTAAATGGCTATAAAATACAAGAACAATTTTTAAATTATGATTCGTTGTCGCATATAGTAGCGTTCTATTAAAGATTAGATTATAGAGACTACAGATATCTATCACAAAATTTGTAAACAAAATCACATGTACCTACACATATATGTAAATAAAAATTAAATGTGTGTTTGTAATATCCAAAATTAACAGTTTTTCTCTAAACTTATATCAAAGTATATAGGGTAATTATAACAATATAATATTTGTTAATCTGTTTATTCCGTATAATCTCCGAAGCTGTTGAACCGATTTTGACGGGACTTTTACTGGCCGATAGCTAATTTTATAAGGAACCATTTAAGCTACTTGTTTCTTAGAAAAAAAAGGTTTTCCTGCAAATATAATAAAGTAAACAAGAAGTGTCAGAACCACTCATACCACGTTTACGCAAATCATTTTTTTTTGCTAAATTCTACGGGTCGAAGTCAGTTGCTCAACAAAATAGAACCTTAAAATTAGGCATACTTGTGACCAAATAACAACCCGTAAAAACAAATGATTATCAGACAAGAATATAAAAAGAGACGCAATAATCAAGCAATGGTATGAGGTACGCCCTTCTTGATACACCATGATTAAAATGACATTTCTAGGCGCTCGATATCTGTGGTATACATTAATCGACATTGTATTAGCGATTTTCTATCTGTGCGAACAAAACAGATGGATTTCTAAACTAAGCTCACTGATCCAATACCGGTTCTGTGAAATGACGCTTGGATGAAAGTAAACTCTTTGTTTACAAACAGTCATGCGTTTTGCGTAAAACATTGTTATTAAAACCATGTGAAATTGTCAGCATATACTTACATAGGTTTAACAACTGCTAACAACATATAACTATGTGTGTTTAAATAAAAAAAACAGACAGACAGATGGACAGACATTTCTAAAAATGATTGAAATGTATTTTTATTACTTATTCCTAATTATATGCAACAATTTTTTTTGCAAAAATTAAAAAAAAATACAAACACTTTAGATTAACATTTTTACTATATGTATGGAAAATATTAGATACGATGATTTTAATATTCAATGATATGCATTATAATTCTAAGGTCAAGAAAAAGAACATTTACGTAGTTTCTTCTTATCAACGCTATTTTGAGAGACAAATTACCTTTCATATAACGTACTTTTTGTCCCATCTTTAATAAATAATTTGATTTGTTCAAGCAAAAGGTCGCAACCCTAATTACGAGCATATATGTACTTAACAATTTCGCAAACGCTGTGCTACTTAGTATTTAGTTACCACATCGCATTAACACTTTGACTGCACCGTAAACATATTTTTTTTAGCCCATAAACGCATTTTTTTTATTTGTACCCAAATTCTATTTATACTAATATTATAAAGCTGAATGAAGAGTTTTTTCACTTGAATGCGCTAATTTCAGGAACTACTGGTCGTATTTGAAAAATTCTTTCAGTAGATTTCAGTAAATAGCTCATTTAAAATCGGAGTCAACGTACGAAGTGGCGAGTTAAAATTAGTGAAAGCCCAAACTAACTATTCCACACTGACAAAGTCACGGGCACAAGCTTGTATTGTATGTGCAGAATTTACAGGTGTATCAAAATAAAAACACCATTGTTTATAAGCAGTATTATTCTTTTTTTTTAAGTTACGTTTTTGCAAAATGACAAAAATACAACCAAACGCAGTACAGACACTTTTTTAACCTAAACGTCATATTAAAAAGCTAGCGGATTTATGCACTTTATTTATTGTTTAATTCGTCCGAAAGCCTCGAAGTACTATGGCATAGACACAAAAATAAAACTAGTACTATGGTTAATACTTTAAGTTCGAGGGAGTATTTAATTTTTGAGACACTATGCATTTAAGGGTTACGACGGCGAGGATAAATTTTAAAAATATGACCACCTTGGCAGTTATAGTGTTAAGAGAAATGAGGTATGATTTGCAAGCGGCGATTTCCACAGTATAACACTGTATAACCGTACGGCGAATAGAGAGCGTTATTCTGCTATAACGCTCTGTGGGCACGTTCCTATCTGAGATAGCAGATTGATAGGTCGTTGAACTGACGGTTTTCTCCACGCAGCTCACGTGCGGTATGCGCAAATCATTATTACATATATATATGGAGAAATGTTTGTAAATACAAATTACATCGACACTACATTTCTAACACAGATAAGCAGCTTAATCGATAAATCTCCTTTTTTAAAATATAAGAAATGGATAGAAGATTAATACAAAAAAGGACGCCGTTCAAAGTTTACATTTTGAAATTCTTTATAAAAAAATTGAGATATCTTTGATTTTTTTTTCTGTACAGGCCATGTATGTATAAATAGAAAACTCAAAATAAAAGATCAAATTAGAACCATTTCTAAGAAAGTTAAACTACAAAACTTAATATCAACACATTTGTTTATTTATATGTTAGTTGGGTTTTGGTTTTCGAAATAAATAATGTGGGTGGTGGAAGGTCCCACAGGAATAATAAATTAAGAGGAATAATAGATAAGCGTGGCATAAGAAAGAATTAATCAAACAAGGCCATGTTAGAGTGAAGCGTTGTGAATTTAAATTGGTGACATTTCTTTACGTCACTGTTTTATGGGTAACTAGCTTTTAAGGTACCTTTCATATAGAAACAAGACTTCTCAAAAGATATATTAAATGTACATTTATTCGAGCGAAATCGGAAGCAAAAGCTAGTTTATAAATAGTAAGGATATTATACTAGGCTACATTAAGAACACCTTTTATTACGAGAAGAGGTGAGGTTAAAACAATTTAATCTACCACTTTTTTTATATTTGTCTCCATATAGAAAATATTTAGTCTTCTCTCTAAATATAATTTATTACAATTTTGTAATAAATAGTAGCTATTCTACATAATTCTTATTATGATTTCCCATTAATTAGCGTTTTGTATGTCTGTTTGTACGTCTTGTTGGTCTAAATGTATTTCAGAGACAACTTTATGAAATTTTATACGCGATAATTATTTACTTTTATATATCTTAAAAAGCTAAAAACAATGTTTTTATTCTGAACTGATTTTAACTAACACAGGCAGAATATGATGACAGATTAGACCTAGTAATTTTTTGTCACATGTTTTTACATTGGTTTCCAAACGAGAGCCTGTACCTTAGCGGTCAGAATACGATTTAATAGCTTGTTTGATCTTATTTTTATGAATAACAGTTTTACAAATAATAAAATTTAATTAAAAACCAAGATCAGACGAAGAAAAACTTAACTTTTTTTGTAATACGATATGGCGCAAACGAATTGGCGGGTAAGTAATTACCGCCGTCCATACTAGCAACACCATGGGAGTTACAAGTGCGTTGCCGGCATTTTTAAGAAGTGTTAGCTATTTGGAGAATAAAAAAATATATTACTTCATTGATGAAACAACTCATTTCTGTCCATCTGATAGTATTTCCATTATGTTTCAAATAGAGCCGTAAATTATGGTTTGGATATTAAATTACTCAAAGCCTTATTATCTAATACTTAAAGCGTACGCTTGAACACTTCCATCGCAATAAATACATAGCAAACGTAAATTTAATGAAGCTTAAATACATGTCGTGTGGTTTCAAAATCACTTGCAAAATGTATTCAGCAAAGATCAGTTAATAGTTTAAAGCTTAAATGTCGCGATGTCAGCTCTGTGTGATAATAACTATGCGATATCAGAAAATCTTCAACAACAGGCGGCAATGCGGTTGGATTTCAACCTCTTCTATATTGTTATAGACTTTGCAACATGGATTTTACGTTGAGATAAACTTAGAGTGGACAAAAGATTTGGTAAAAATAATCGAATGAGTTACGTAATGCACTGTTCCAATATTTAGTTAAATTGCAATATACACAAATCTCGTGTCACGGTGTTTATGTTTGAACTCCTTCGATACGACTCGACCGATTTTTATGATTTTTATGTACATTTGGTAGGTATGAGAATATGTTGTAAAATATATTATACCGCTAGGTGATTAGGTTTTTAATGTATTTTTTTCTTAATTGTCATCAAAAAATACCTACAAACCCAAATTTTCACCAACCCATTTTTTAATCGCGGTTTTAGTTTTTCCGCAAAAACTACATCCAAACAGTTTAACGGGCGTTCGTATTTTAAACCGAACGAAATTATTTTATATAGCTGAATGACAGATGGCGCTACGTCCGCCTTATCGAAATTTCTTCAACACATACGTAAATCATTCACTAAACCAACTAGGTATGTTATTATGAGTTATTCCCTGAATTGTTTGGTCTTACAATTGGAAACGGTGCCAGTCGTTATAATCGGGATCTAGATATGTTAAGATATTTCGAACTTGAGAATACAATTGGTATCGTTAGGTAACCGATTCCATGCAAACGAAGTTACGCGGGTCAGCTAATATATAAGTTTGTGTTTAGGACAGGTTACATGCTTGATTTTATTTCATATTGACTATACGCTATCTGATTGGCTTTCACCACTTCACCTTACTAATGGAGCGAACATTCATAGCACTCAGCCGCTTGCCAACAAGCTCAAGGGTGCTAAAGTGGCCTAACCTCGGCTCGGGCTGTTGCCTTGGATGCTACAACGCGAATCATACTACACTAAGCTAGTGAAGCTGAACGTGTGAATACTTTTACTGTACTTTGTATGACTGTATCTAAAATATAATGAAACTGGGTGGTTATTTATCTGTCTGTGTGTTCCCTTAGTTGCTCCAAAATTCTCAAAGGATTTTTATATGACTGGCCTCATCTTATAATACATATAAATTGATGTATTCTAATGGAGTTGTAAAAAGGAGTTGTGCGGTTACTTTGATAATGCTGTTTAAACTATATGAGATACATCAAAATAATATAGTATACAATTATGCACCTGAAAAATTTCCACAGAAAACTACTGGATAGTACATACTTATCTCCTCAAGGTAACCCACACTAATTATTTTATATTATATGAAAACAATTGTCTAATTGTCTATCCTGACAAAAATGTTTTTAATACCTATACTTATCCAATTAACTTTTTACATTACGTTGGGTTTTTAATGAATATATTGCATATTAAATTATCACAAATTTACGTGCAACATTACAATACGTGCAAAAAAAAAATCTATGAGCTTTTATTGAGATTAAAGTTGTTTACCGTCGCTTATAGTTTTAATAACATACCATCCACTTAACGCAGTCGAGACAACCGGTTTGCGCAGCGGCGTGTATCGGCAGCATGCCATCCCTGGCGCGTGCATCCAGCCGTCCACCAGCCTCCAGCACCAAATATTTCAATACTGCTAGATGGCCTTCCTGAGCCGCCAGATACACCGGCGTCACGTCATTGTCCATCGCTGTGTTCGCACTGCAAATTAAATTAAAAATCTTTAACTAAAATTTTATTTTATTCCTAAATTATTTTTGACCTTATCAAAATATATAAATTTTGATGCTCATATCCAAATTCAAATCCCAAATCCAAAGGGATCATTGTAGTTTGTGAATGATAATAAGAGTGTTCGTCCAGTGACTTCGACAAAGAAAAAAAATCCCATTTTTTTAAATGTTAACACTAAAGCTTGTCAATAGCTATTTAGATATACAAATTTGGTAAGATATGCAATAAAACAAACAAGATAAATTGATTTCTTAATTTCTGTAAAAAAAACATGTTAGATTAATGAGAAAAGTATCATCATTTAAGCACACTTAAATGGCATCGAATTTTTTTACCTTTCTTAAATGTTTATAGGTTATAAACCAAAGATTTAAACGATACCCAAGTCAGAAAAACCAACGTGGTTATTAGCGGACACCCTAGTAATGCTAGATCGGCAACTAAATTTCAGTCAATAACATTTTTTTTTCCTAATAAAGACGGTTCCCACACCAAAGATCGAGCTTTATGTCTCATGAGGGACCTTGCAAACAAAATAAAGGGATGCAAAGTGCATTCAGACTCAAAACAATCATTTGCGAATTCGAGTCCTCTTTTTTAACATACATGGAGTTATCTTCATTAGACTACCACTCCCTTGGGGAAGAGGTGGGTTGTGTACTAAGACCCCACGGTCAACCCTCTGACGCGGTAATGGAGTGACGCGAGATCGCGCGACCATGCATCGCGACACCCCGGCAACATGGCTCTACGCGAACGTCAGGCCTTCCACCGATCAAGACAGCCCCGTAAAACTGCCTCCACGTTCACCGAACCAGTATAATGGAATGTCAGGTTTGTGGATTCCAACCCATAACAACTTCGTTTAAATCACTATAAACCATGGGCACGTAATAAATAAAACACAAAAGAAAAACCCAGTTAATATTTAAGAACATCCATAGTATTGAATAATCACAAATATTTATCATTGCTGCTTAGCCCTTATGGAAAAGTGTAATGATAAATAGCATATATACTCTAAGTAGTTTTTTATTTGTCCACAAAATTTTCATCAACGTCTATACAATGTTTTCTATAACCAAAGAGCTTATAATTTGCTCCAATAACTCCAGCTCATTCTTCAAGGATCGTTGTTAAGTCGATTTAGGCTGTATTCAAACACGCTATTCAATGAGCCATCAACGCTCCTGTTAACATTTGCTTCGCATCAAAAAATTACTCAGAGATCGTCATCGTGGTGGATCTGTTAACAGATTCTAAATAAATTGCATAATATAACTATAGTATGTGTAATGAAATAGACAATCACAACTCTGTAAATGTTACTAAATATACAATAACAATAGAATCTCACGGGCAAAGACTAAGAACCGCGCGGGTTTCGACAAAACACTTCGCCGAGCTCATAAAAAACCGATATGAGATGATAATTTGCATATTTATAATGCTAAGCACAGAGTTATTGGAACGTCAAATTATAGACATCCGCGCTGTGTGTTGTCATCTTTATTTCTTTAAAGTGGCGGCCATGTCCGAATATTTAATAGAAATTCTCGAAATACTGAACTAATTGTGTTGTAATTTGGGAATTTATTCGAATTATGTAATTAATGGATTTTGTATATACATATCCGAGTGCTGGGCTACGAATGAGACCAATGAGAGATGGATGTGTAGTATAATTATAATGGATAAGATTAAGAATATGTATATCAGAGGAAGTCTGAAAGTAGCATCAGTGACAGAGAAGATGAAGATGGAAATCATGTAAGCAGAAGAGTCTTGGAGTATATAGGTGATGTAGATGTATTTTGTATGTATGTATATTGTATATTTTGTAGGTGGTAGAGCCACGCTGAAGCTATTATTGATTTTAGTATGAATGGGTCGGCTCGTCCGGGGTAGCACCACCCTCTCACAGAAAACCGACGTGAAGAAACAGTGCTTGCATTGTTGCGTTTCGTTTGGTCAATGAGAGCGTCGGAGACCTATCTCCCCTCCCCTCTCCTCTTCCTTCCCCTCTCCTCTAACCCCTCTCCATTTCCCCAAAAACAGGCTGGCAACGCACTTGTAACTCCTCTGAAATTGTTAGTGTTTATGGACGGCGGTGATCGCTTAACAATAGGTGACCCACCTGTTCATTCGCCTCCTATATGATATAAAAAAATAGGTGAATGGATATACAAGTAAAAGGAAGACCGAAAAAGGTGTGGATGAATTATGTGAAAAATGATATGTGTATAAAAGGTGTGAATACTGAAATGGCAGCTGACGGGGGAGAGTGGAATAGAAAAACATGTTGTGCCGATCCTACTTAGAAAGGATAAGAGTAAGAAGATGATGAAGATAATACATATTGGCAAATGAAACGGAATCCAATAGATGTAGAAACAACTAGATGTGGTAACTTAAAGGTGATAGGTCAGACGATGTTAATTCTTATCAGTCTAAGACACATTGGTGTGCCGCAAGCACCTATCAAGTGTGTTGCGATATTTACAAACTCTCACTTTCCTTCATATTGCATTATCAAAAACGTTTTCTTTATTTTCATTTTTGGCAATCAATCTTCTTGCTTTTTAGTACCATTGTCGAGTAAGCAATAATATTACGAGTGTCTTGCGGTAACTTCACAAAAGATGGGCCTTCTTGGAACTTTCCAGGGAGTTTTTGTGGCTTCTCAGATTCATGCTTCATACATTATTTTTCACGCACTTTACTTATACACAGTAATCGATACTATAATACGTAAAATACCACCATTACTACAAAATATAGAGTCAAGTAACACAAAATTACGAATTAATCATAAAGACACTACATAGAAGACTAAAATCCTTCCAAGAACTTATAAAATATCTGCATGTAATATATAAGTCGTTTAGTAATAAAGATTGAGATCTACTGATCTAAACAATACATACCACTTATTAAATAGCCCAAAAATCGATTTATCTTTCGAAAGATTCACATAAAAACGATCGCATCTCTCGGTCAAACGTTCTTTTAAGGTCGTCATCACATAATCCGATTTGCTAACTTAGAAAAAAAAACGACTTTGACCGCTAATCTATTGAAAGTAAAACCGGAACTTGTTCAAATTAAAACTGACGTCGCTCGTCTTGCAACTTGTATAGAAGATTCACTTTCAACAGAGTAATATTTAATTTATAGCTTATATTAAAATTGGATATTTGAATGCTTCGTCAGAACCCCTATTGTTAAATCAGTGTAACGTTGAACGTTATACATTATTAATACCCTCTATGTTTCAAATTTTAGTACCTGGATGACCCTAGGCTCCGCCCTTTAAAACACATTTTTAAATTAAAATAATCTGTTCGGTTTGTCCCACAAAATTAGTACTTATTATTTAAAAAAAAAGATTTATCTTTATATTCTATCTATATTTTTCATTGCCTAAAAATTTAGATAAAAAAGTTTTTTTATGAATGAAACCTAGCTCGATTTATCATTCCCGAAACCACCTACATACTACAATCGCCGACGCCGTTCCCGAAATCCTGAAAATATATCGACTGGAATTAATTGACCGCTTCGAAGGCTATAACTGCTCCAAAAAACATTTGATTTCAGTTACGAGAGGTTTTCCTGAAAAGGTTAAACCTGACTCTAGTAATAGAAAGACTAATATATTAATAACTAATATACAAATGATAATTGAAAACACATCCTTGGTGGACAGTTGAATCTGACGTCAGTTTTTTAGTCCCTTTGTTGTTTTAGTTACTAATATATAGCTATTTCTATTACTAGTTTCAGATTTAACTGTTTCAGGTATACTTCAAATAAAATCAAACGTTTATTGATGCAGCAAGACGTGGTCGCGGTTAATCAAACATAGACGGAAGTGCAACATTCACTATAATATTTAATGATAGATTTTCGCAAAGTAACGTTGTCTTCAATTGAATATCTTTTGATTATTATTAATATAGCTTATATCAAGGAATCGTAAAAAGTATAATTTCAAACCTAATCATACAGCCTCATAAATTAATCGAACGATGAAAGCGTCTGTGTAAAAAGTTTATGCAACAATTAAATTAATTAATGAACTGTTAGCGACCATTCGCGATTTTACCTGCGATTGTCTTTATAAAATGATCTTTTAATTTTAGATGAAAAATATATTGCAAACTTATTATATTGGTATTATTATTTATTTACTTGCAATTTCGGCCAATTTAAACAATATTATTATAAATTAAGTACCAGTTTTAGCTCTTAGATTCTCTAACTTCAATGTAAATTTTGAAAATAAAATACAACCTATGCTACTCACTGTTAATGTGCATTTTTATAAATGGAAGTAATGTCTCTTAAAACTTAAAAGACAAGATTTTTTTTAATTTGTCAATTGTAGTTACAATTAGAAGATATATTATGGTGATGTAGCAGAAAAACTATTCAAAAGGTATTCCGACCTACATCAGTTGACCCGATGTCCGAACACGGTAGCGCCCGAGTTATAATAATGCCAAGAAGAAATATATATACTAGCATGAATTCACAGAGTTCTTTATCACTACATTTAAAAGAAAGTCCTCCACCGCGCCTGTAAATTCAATTTACCGCAACGTAGCGTCGCAGGCCGCCGAGGGCCTTTTTAATATTCCGACCGCGAATTCCTTTGCATCTCTCTCGCCGCAGTCTCCTCTAGACGCGCGTGATAAAGGTCTACTTGAGGCCTCGATTCCTAGCTCCAGCTCGGAGGCCGACTCCGAGATGGAGCTAGACGAAAAAACGTCCGCCGTTTCAACCGCGACCGCGACCGAGTCCGCGATTCCCGCGCCTTCAGCGCAGACAGACAAGAACGGCTATACGACCGTCTCGCACAAGAAGCGTCGTACGGGCAGCCCGACGGATTCGGGTTTCGTAGGCCCACAAAAAGTCGCCAATATAAATGGCGCTCGCGTACCGTCGACCTCGGATACACCGTCGCGTAAACCGAACGCGAGTCAAAATAGTAATAGTTCCGCCTCGCTCTCTCAGGGTTACGCAACTAGGAAGCCGCGTCCGCCGCCGCCTGTTACAGGACAAATCGAAATGGACCGCCATTTCTAATAGCTTAAAATCGCGAAATATTGACTATACGAATGCCCTTAGTACGTCGGAGGGCATTCGCGTCAAATGTCCCACGTCGGACGATCACCGCGCACTGATCCGATTTCTCACCGAGATGAAACTCGCGTATTTTACGTACGCGTTAGAAGACGAGCGCCTCCTGCGTGTCGTGTTACGCCGTGTCCTGGCCGAAATCTCGGTCGAGGAAGTTACCCTCTCCCTTAAGGAGAAGAACTATCCAGTGCGTGAGGTACATCGCATGTGCCACCCACGCACTCGCGCCCCATACAATATGGTGCTAGCCATCCTCGACCGGTCGCAGGAAGGCAAGGCCATTTTCTCCCTCACGTCTGTGTGTGGCCTCAACGGGATCACCGTTGAGCCCCCACGCAAGACCCACATTCCTTCGCAGAGCCATAACTGCCAGAGTTATGGCCACTCCGCGAAGAATTGCCATCTTCGCCCCAGGTGCGTCAAGAGCCTGGGTGACCACGCCACGAAGGAGTGCGAGCGCGCTCCTGGCACTCCCGACCCTCCCAGTTGTGTGCTCTGCGGTAACGCGGGTCACCCCGCGAATTATCGCGGATATCCCCGCGCGCCGCGCACTCAACGCCCTCGTCAGGCGAGGCAGGCGCCCAGGGCGCCTGCAGCCGCCGCCCGCCGTCCGCCTCCACCTCTTATGTCCGTGGAGGCCTTCCCGGGCCTGCCAGGCACCTCCCGCGCCCCGGTAGCGCCCGCGCCCACGACCTCACCGCGCTCGCCACCCTCTGTGCCGCGCGCGGCCCAACCCGGGCGGGCCCCTATGGCCCCCTGGGCCCCCAGACCTCAGCCTCAGGCCTCTTCAAGGCCTCTGGCGCCGCCACTTAAGGCGACTCAGGCTCCTTCATCCTCTTCTCACTCGGAGAAGTTCGATTGGATGGAGCAACTTCTTTTAGAGCACGACATGCAGGAGGTGCTCGCCTTTTACGCCCTGGTAGAAGAGAACCCCCGCGGGGTACAACTCATTCAAGCTCTAGCGCGCTTTCCGGCTATCGGAGCCACCGTACAGCGCCTTGTCCGGTCACAATCGTCTAAATACTAGTTTTAAAATTCCCGGGAATTAATAAAATAAAGCCAAGCGGTCTTTGCCTCTCGTTTTTCAACGCGAGATCCCTTCGGACACAGCGCGATCTAGTAGCTGACTTCCTGCGCGATAGACAGATTGACGTTTTCCTCATCCAGGAAACGATGTTAAAACCGAGCATGCGTAATCCGAGAATCGCGAACTACTGCATTGTTAGAAATGACCGTGTCGCCCGCGGGGGTGGCACGTTAATTTATTTTAGGCGGTCGCTGTATTGTATGCCGTTAGATCCGCCCGCGCTTACTCATATGGAAGCGTCAGTTTGCCGCGTCGGGATGACGGGCCACTCTGATATTATTCTTGTCTCCGCGTATCTATCACCGAGCAAAGAACTACTCAGATCCGAATTGCAGGCACTGCTCGACTTAGGTGACTCGGTCATTATAGCGGGGGACCTCAATTGCGGGAATATTATCTGGAATAGTCCGTGTACCTCTCGTAACGGGAGGATACTCGACAGTCTAGGTAGGGTGCTCGCTTTTGACGTCATAGCCCCTCCGGAACCTACGCACTATCAGGATAACTGTCGACCGTCAGTTTTAGATATAGCTCTATTAAAAAATGTCGTGCTTCCTGTGCGACTCATATCAGTCGTACACGAACTCGACTCAGATCATCGCCCGGTTCTATTACAGTTAGGACATAACTCTGACTTTAGCCCGACGCCGATCAGAGTGGCCGATTACGCGAAACTTAGCGAATATTTTAAAAATAGTCCGTCGCCCAACAGTTTAGATAGAATTCCGGACGTGTTGGTATCTAAAGCCGACGCGGATTCGGCCATCGATTCCCTGGTTGATTATCTCCAGACCGCCGTCAGGGAGACCTCGAAAGAGGTACAAGCGGCGAACGAACGCCGTTTTATACTCCCTGATGACGTGAGAGCATTGATCACGGAAAAGAACGCCGCGACTCGTGCTCACGACGCTTACCCGACCGCTGTGAACCGCGAACGCTTACGTGTATTACGGAAAGTAGTCAAGTCTCGTATTTCTGAGATCCAGGGTGACAGGTGGGACAGGTTTCTGGAGGATCTCCAGCCATCTCACCTGGCATTCTGGACTCTCACGCGAAAGTTTAAGTCCGATACGGTCATTCCAATGCCCCCTCTCGACAGAGGCCCCGGGTTGCCTCCCGCGTTCGATAACACTGATAAAGCAGAATGTCTCGCCGCGAGTTTAGAAAAACAGTGTTCGCCAAACACTGATAATACTGACCCTTCCATCATAGAGTCCATCGAAACAGCCGTAGAGCATACACTCGCGTCTCCTCCGGCGGATACCCTAACCCCGATATCGTTTGACGAAGTCTCGGCCGCCATCAAGCGTCTAAAATCTAGGAAGTCCCCAGGTCCCGATGGGATCAGGAACGAGGTTTTGAAGCTCCTACCTGACCGCATCATAGCTCTATTGGTCTGCATCTTCAATGCGGCCATGTCCCAGGGTCATTTTCCAGCCGTCTGGAAGAGGGCCGTAGTGATAGGGATTCACAAGCCCGGCAAGAAAGCTACGCTTCCCGATAGCTATCGTCCGATCAGTTTATTAGATACCCTAGGTAAACTCTACGAGCGGCTCCTTCTGAACCGTCTCCAAGTTACGATTAACGACAATAGTCTAATACCGGCCGAACAGTTTGGATTTCGCGCCAAACACTCTTGTCCGGATCAAGTACTCCGCCTCACGGAGTACATCCTTTCTAACTTCAATAAAGATCCGCATCCGGAGCCGGATCCGCCCGTGAAAAACACTAATCCGAAACGTACGATAGCAGTATTTTTCGACGTTGCCAAGGCCTTCGATAAGGTCTGGCACGAAGGTCTCATATACAAGTTAAATCAAGCCGGCATACCCGATAGGTTAGTTCACATCCTCCGCGATTATCTAGCCGATAGAACCTTCCGTTTAGAGTAGACGGCGAACTGTCATCGCCTAGTCCGATACGCTCAGGTGTGCCACAAGGCTCAATTCTCGCGCCCACCCTCTTCAACCTGTTCATCAGCGACCTACCTAAGCTCCCGGGAGTCGAGGTAGGTTGTTATGCTGATGATACAGTTATCTACGCCTCTGGCTGGCGGCCGAAAGTCCTTAGGAATCGCATCGAAAAAGCCGTTAGCACGCTCGGTGACTGGTTTCTTCGATGGCGTATAGGTATTAACCCCGATAAGAGTGCCGCGATACTCTTCGATCCTAGATATCGCCATAACAAGTTAAAGCCCATAAGGCTATACGATTCTGAGATACCTTGGACCACCGAGGTCAAGTATCTCGGCGTCACTTTAGACCGTCATTTAACGTTCGATCCTCATATTAAGAGAGTGCGAGACAAAGCCGCTATGGTCTTGGGTCGCCTCCATTATTTACTTTGTCAGAAGAGCAAACTGTCCCTCAGACATAAGCTCACAATATATAAAGTCTGTATTCGTCCGGTAATGACGTATAGTTGTCCGGTTTTCGCACACGCGAAGAATCTAGATACGCTTCAGGTTTTGCAGACCCGGGCTCTGCGTAAAATCACCGGTGCTCCTTGGTTCGTCCGGAAGGCGGATCTCCATAGGGACCTGGAGATGCCGTCTATCTGGGCGAATATAAAATTACTTACAAATAGCTATTTCGAGCGAGCCGCGACTCATCCCAGTCCGTTAGTGGTATCCGCCACGAATTACGAACCCGTGCCCAACGCTGGGCGTTATAAAAGACGTCCGCGACACATTTTCACCGATCCTCCCGACGATATCACGTCAGCGAACGATCAGTACCAGCCTGTCCCTCGTAACAGAGCGTGCTCACGCCCACGCCCGCGTAACCACAGATCGCGCCGCCGCGGTTTGGGGGTTAACTTCGCTCCCGCACACCCGATTAGGCCTCCCACGGCAGCGGCTCAAGCCTAGGTTCGATCCCTCGGTAGGGAGCCCTTGAGTGCGTTGCTTGCGCGATACGGTGACACACCCATACATCACTGCTACAAAACTACACGATCACCTCCACACACGTGCACGCCTACACGCTACACATCTTTGTGGAAGGGTTATTTTGTGAAAGATTTTTTCCCTTATCGAACTGAAAAACTCTCCAAATTTTCCGATAAAAATATATGGAGGAGTTGTTGAGGCGGATATGCTGGTACTCATATACGTTTCAACAACTCAAACATATATGAATAGTTAGCTAAGTTAGGTCGCGATTTTTGCATGCAACGGGCAACAGCCAAGCCGAGGTGTGCCGTGCACCCTTGAGCTGGTTGCCATTATAAAATCGGCTGAGTGCCTTAAGCGCTCGCCTTAGTAGTCCGGTGAAGCTGTTAAGACCTTGCTAGGTCAATAGCGTAGTCAGTTCGAGAAAAAAAAAAAAAAAAAACCTCCACCGCGCCAGTCAGTCTGTCTATTCGCAATAAACTCAAATACCACTGCATGAATTTGTTTATGGTTTAATCATTAACAGATAGAATGATTCATGAAGAAGATTTAGGTATATAATTTGTCAAGATTTATCGTAAATTGGTTGAAATATAACAATAAATGTTAAAAGGGTCGGAATGGTCAAGCCGCCTGGGAACTTTCGTCAAACCCTAATAATCCCTTTTAGATTTAAGAAAACAATTGATATAGTAAGTGACGCAAACAAAGTTGCGGGAATCAAGTAGTTTCATATAATTTAAAACATGATTATAATTTAATACGTAACTTTTAAAAGTAATCAGTAAAGGAAAGTAAATAGTAAATATAAAATTTTACGAGGGTTAATAATTGTAACGTTATATAATTCACCTATTTGAAAGTAAATCGATGGTTAATTAACAGTTAGTTAAATAGCATGACAAATGAAATTTTTCTCGTCAGTTCGATATAATAGGGTAATAGAAAAACGACTAAGTTTTATTGATATTATAATGGAGAAAGTGTCAGAAGATAGATGGATATTTGTTAATCTTTCATATTAAATCTATATCTATACATATAATAAGAACGTAAATCTAAAGTGTCCGTTCTCTTTCAATTTTCATGAAAAAAAATTTGTTGCATGTGTCCAGTAACAAGTAATAAAATTTATATAAATCATTTTTAGAAATGTCTGTCTGTCTGTATGTTTGTATGAACACGCATCACTGCTGAAGTACTGAGTTCACAATGAAACGGCACAAAGTAAATGATCAAGAATATCTTCGAGAATAACTTAGTCTATGCTTCACTAAAATCGGTCGACTTTATCAAAAGTTATTATAACTTTAATGGCGACGTAGCGTAAATACGAGAGAAAAGTAGATATGTAAATAGACTTAATACATTCAGATGATTTTATTAACCATTGTCTTTTACATAAGGTCCCACGCGGACACAGCTAGTTTTCAATAAAACTCCTATTACTTAATATTCAAATTAAAATTTATGGTTTTGTTCGTGACTACAAATTGATTACGAATCCAGCAGTCTCTAGCATTATCAATATCTGAATCTGTAATTATGTTATGTCTTGTCACGAATCCCCTACCATCGAATGGTGTACCCCTAGTAATTCACGTACCCCACTTTGAGAAACCCTGTACTAGACTATTACTATTATATGCACAGTACGATAAACATATTGCGACTTACAAGAAATAAATATATACATATGATAAGGCTAAATAAATGTAAATGTAACGTCTCTGTACTTTTTTGATGTGGTTCGTTAGGACCTTTGTCGCACACATTCATTCACAGCAATATTTTAGTTTTCAAAATTCGACAACCGGAATTCGGGACTGATTTTTCGCAGGCAACCCTATACTACAGTGTTTATAATGAAATAATCTTAAATTTCATTTAATATTAATTTAATAACCAGACCGGTGCAAAATGCTAGTATCGATTTACTTGTTTATACCTGGCTACCCCAGGGGCTGTGAACGGGAAAAGAATAGGCAACTTAACGTATGCATATTCTATGGGCTTCATACCTTCGATTGGTATAGAATTGATCTAATAATGAAACCGGTGAAATGTTTTTTTTAATTATTAATTAATCATACCCTGGACTAAAATTTGTTAGACAACCCATGTGCAATATATTTATTGATATATTAAATATAAAAAAACATTTCATCAAATAAACATCTCAGTGAAGGTCGTTTTATATCGGGATCTTAGACTAAGATATTTGTAAAAAAATTGTAACAGGTGTCTTGGAATAAGTGACAAAATACACTTCAATCATTTTTAGGAATGTAGTATATAGTTTTCTATAGTTGGTAGAGCCACGCTGAAGCTGTTACTAGTTACATGATGAATGGGTCGGTTCGTCCGGAGTACTACCACCCGCTCATAGAAAACCGACATGAAGTGCTTGCATTGTTGCGTTTCGTTCGCTCAGTGAGAGCGCCGGATACCCGCATACCTCCCCCTGTCCCCCCTTTCCTTCCATCCTCCACATTCCACAAGCACAGGCTGACAACGCACTTGCGACTCCTCTGGTGTTGCCAGCGTCTATGGACGTTGGTGATCACTTAACATCAAGTGACCCACCTGTAGATTTACCTTCTTTGATATTAAAAAAAGTCTGTATGAACACGCATCACAGCTGCGTAAGACCTTGCTGAGTCAGTAGCGTATTCAGATCGAAAAAAAAAACAAACATAAGTACATACTCACGTTCAAACACTTATGTAGATATATATAATCTCAAATACACGGTAGTCTTCTTTTCATTCTTACTTGTTCATTTTATTAAACCTATAGGTAAAGTTTTATAATCGTGAAATCTGGTTATTGCATATCTTGTTAAATATTCTAAGTTATAAAAGCATGTATGTATGTTGTCTGGTTTCCGAATAATATTCAAATGATATGGAAAGTACGACAGTGTATTCATTATACGAGGACAGCAAATGAGTATCAATGAATATTTAAAGATATATATTAGAATATACGTGTCACAAGTTTATATAATTTTTCAAATTATTACGTAATAAATGGAACATATAATTTGACTTTCTTTATTATAAACTAGCTGCACCCGCAGCTCCGCACGCATATTTTTAAATTGTATTAAAAATTATTAAATTTTGAAAATATGTACAATTATAGAAATATTCTTTAAAACTATTTTAATTACAACATACACGCTACTGACAGTAACATGTAACGTGTACATTAGATATATAGATACTAACAGTGTAATTAATGAGGATTATCATAACCAACATATTTGGAACATTAACCAACGATATAACTACCTCAGTGCTCACTTACATTGTACAAAGAACTAATAAAAAAATCACTTAAAAATAGATAATGATATAATGTGCCAATATTGTCAATAAGTTTATAGTCTAATATCTTATTAGAAATACCTCTTCTATCTTCAAAATTACTAATAATTATTATTATATTAAATTGTAAACTATGAATGTGGTGACGTCTTGAATCTTGCATATATATTAATCAAGATATAAAATTTTATATACTAAAGCGCGGTAAATACGCATATGATACAGTGAATAACATGTTTTTGCTAAATTTCATACGGACGAAGTCGTGGGTTACAGCTAGTCTATAATAGAATAACCTCAATTACTATTTTTTTTTTTTTTTTTTTTTTGGTTTGGGGTGAGCGGGTGTCACCCCTCGTCTGATCACCTCAACCGCGGGTAAGTCGAGACATTTTTTTGGGCTTTCTTATTTTTGACAGGTTTTTAGTCTGTTTTGTTTTCAGCTATTTCCTTCAGCCAGCATCTGCACTGTCATTGCTAGTTGTTCTTATTCTGTCTAACTTTCCTTCCATGCCTTTGGCAGCTATACTAAAATAGGAGTCCAAAGTCATGTCTTTCAATTCCAACTTTTACTTCCTTTTATTCTAGTGTCTTTATCTTTCAGAGCTTCCCCTTCGATTTTACTACTCTTCCCTTGTTTCCGTGTTTATATTGTTTCTTCTGTGTTGTCATACTGTGAATTTGCCTTGTCTTTTCTTTCGATGTTTTTCCACTTTTCTTTGGAACTGATTTTTATTTTGGACACGAACTCATTTATTCGATAGTTTTACATATTTTCTTCAGCCTAATTCGTCAGTTTGATTCCGTTCTTCCATTAAGAATGAGTCAAAATTTGTAAGCGCTATTTTATGCTCCACTATCGAGTACCTAAATGGGCACTTGCCCAAGCAATTCCAGCATTCTTCTTCTCACTCTTTTTCCTATTCTATCCTCTTTTTGATTAGCTAATAGTTGAACTTCATATTTATTAGTATCAAAAATACTTTTCAACTTCGATGTTTCCACTGTATCCTACGCTCCTTCTCGCTATTCCGTCCCATATAGCTCTAGTGGGACATTTCTGGTCAAAGGCATTGTGGTTATATTCACTTTGCTTATGCATCACACAGTTCTTACAACTTGGGGCTTTGTTCTCTTTAAAAGCTGGGCATTCGGTTCTTAGGTGGTCTTCTCCACAGTGAGTACAGCTACTCACTGTTTTGGTGCACCATCTACGCCCATGCCCGTACTCCAGGCATCGCGTACACTGTACGAGGGGCGACTGATCGAAAATGAGGACTCTCTGCAGGTCAATGTATATTTTCCCCGCAGTAGTGAGCCTCCCCCATACAGTGGGCGACACCTGGAGCACCACGTGATTTACTTGAGGGTTCTTTGTTCTTCTCCTGTATTTTACTTTGATTCGGTAATCATCGTCGGGAATGTCCTGTAAGACGCTTCTGTTCTGATCTTTTATTAATCTCAGGATGTCCTCGTCTTCGTGGCTTCCGAGTACGTCCTTCATAATAACTTGGGGGTCCTTATTTCTCGCTCTTTCTATGTTCAACTTTGGATCTGCCCTCTTGATTCTTTCGGTTATTTTCTTGACGTCTTCTTCCACCACACATCCTAATACCACCTTTTGATCTTTGACTTTCCTTATCTTGTCCACTCTCAGACCTGTCTTCCCCGCATCTACTGCTCTCCTTACTTTTTCGACAATATCTCCACTCGTGTCCATATCGTCAGCGGAGGATATTATGACCGAGTGCATCGGTGCTGGCAGTCGGGAGCAGCTGTATTCTTTCCTGCCCATAGTTGGCTGTTGTTCTGCCTTTTTTGGTATATTTATTCCTGTCACTAGTCTCTTTTTTATGTCCTCTATTTCCATTTTTAAGTTCTCTATCGTTTTACTCATAGTTTCTATGTTTTCTCTTATTTCTTCCTTCCGAGTATCTGTTTCCTCCTTTGTTCTCATTCCCTCTATTTCAGTTTTTAACTCCTGTATATTTTTGTTAATCGTGTTTATTTCCTCGTTTATCCCACTTCTCCACTCGTTTGTTTCAGCCTGTTCCCTATCTATTAAATCCTCAATATCCGTTTTTAACATATTTATAGTTTTTGTCATCAAGTCATTCTTACCCAATAATTCCCTAATGGCCTCCTTTCTCTCCTCTGACATATCTTTCCTGATGTCACTAATAGTCTCCTTCATCACATCCATCATATCGTTTGCGATGTTCTTAATGTGCTCCTCCATCTCCTTCTTTAGTTTGGAAACATACTCGTCCTTCCCATTTTTGTAATCGTCCTTCTTTGTTTGTTCCTCCTCTATTATCTCGCGTTCCAAGAAGGAATTTTTGCTTGTATCCGTTTTCTTAAGAACTTCCTTGGAACCCCGCGCTTTACCCGCGGCGTTGTCTCTATTCTTCCTCATCTTAAATATTATAGTTGTTAGTCTTATCTCTAGTAAAAGTGTAAAAATATAGACACTCGTGTGTCTATTCTACCTATTTATGGCAAATAAAACGTCACGTCAATATACTATGCTTAGAGCATCAATTATACCTATAATAAAAATAAAATCGAACTATGTTCGTCAACTTAAAAACTAGATCGCTAGGCCCAATATCACAGCTGTTATTTACTTACGACTATTACCCCTTAAACGTTTTATGTTGTTTTTTACGTGTACAACACGATCCGGCCCTGAGAAACCCGAAAAGGCAAAGATGATTTTTCCCCACAATCGAAATCCACCTTACCAATAAAGGAAATAAGGGTGTGGTGGGCGGGCCCGAAAACGATTTTCTTGACGGAATTTCGTAGTTTTTTCGACGGATTCCTGTGGGGGACGTCTAGGACTATCCCCTCACGCGAAAAACTCCGGGAAATTCAGAAGGAATTTTCCGGAAAACTGAAAAAAGTGTTAATTTTACTGATTTTTCTCTGTTACAGATCCCGGGAGCGTCCCTCGACGGTGCCGACGTGTGCGACGGGTGAGGGATGATGCAACGAGATTTGGATTTCCAAAAGGTGAGTTTAATTATAATTT
>JACEII010000065.1:1369284-1428945 GCA_014332785.1 Antheraea mylitta | reverse complement strand
CCGACGGGTGCGGCGAGTGAGAGGTGGTGCTCCCGGTCTGATGGAGGCCAAATTTTCCAGAATAAACTTGAAATTTTTCAAAAAACTAAAAATTTCGTCAAAATCTTCGATTTTTCAGCTTTTTTCAGGTTTTTACAAGTGTGTATCATGAAATCAAAAAAGTTTCAGTCAGATTCGTGTAGCGCAGACCGAGACGAATGCAACGGTATGCGACACTTGTATATACCTATGATTTTTATACCTATAATTTTAAAATTGGGCAGCCCTCAATTACTATTTATAAGGTTCGTTATCTACCAATGAAAGTCCCGTGAACATCTGTCTAACAGTTTTGGAGAAAGTTTTGTGGACGAAAACACGGTTAACAGCTATTATAAACAAAAATTACCTAAATTACCTTTATAAAGTCAGTTATCTTCCAGAAAAAGTCTCGCAAAGATTGGTCTAACCGTTAGGGAGATAGCACTACGGGCGGTACCACGGTTAACAGCTAGTATAAACTAAAATTGCCTAAATTATTTCTATAAGGTCAGTTATTTGTCAGTGAAAGTCTCGTGAGGATCTTTTTAACCGTTTTGGAGATAGTACTGCGAGCAAAACCACTGTTACCAGCTAGTATATAATAAAATAGCTTGAATTTCTTTTTATAAAATCAGCTATCTGCCAATGTAAGTTTCGTGAAGACCGGTCTAATCGTTTTGGAGATTGTACTGCGGGCGAAGCCACGGTGAAGAGCTAGTATAAATTAAAATAACTTGAATTACTTTTTATAAGGTCAGCTATCTGCCAATCGAAGTTTCGTAAAGATCGGTCAAACCGTTTTGGAGATAGTACTACAGGCGAAGCCACGGTTAACGGCTAGTATAAACTAAAATTTCTATCCGTTATCTGTTGGTGAAAGTTCTATGAAAATCGGTCCATCCGTTTTTGGAGATAGCATTGCAGACGAAGCCGCGGTTAACACTTAGTCTAATTTAGAGTAGCCTATGTCACCCGCAGTAATCTCAGCAATCTGCTAGTGAAATTCCCGTCAAAATCGGTCCAGCCGTTTCGGAGATTACCCGGAACAAACAGACAGACAGACCGACAAAAATTAAAAAAAATGCATTTTTGTTATCAGTAACGTGAATACGTTCATACTCAATTAGTGAAAATTTTGATTTCGCTGTTACATACAGACACTTCATTTTTATTATATGTATAGATATACTCAACGGCGGTGGACTTTTTCGCGCTCTGATAAGAAAAAACCTACTATCGCAGGACAACCTTTTCGGTTCAATTATAAATGTAAACCATTGTCGAATCCAATGAACACACAAAAAAATCGTGAAAATCTGGCCACCTGTCTTGGAGGAATTTAGTCACATACACACAGACAGAAGAGTTATACACATAAAGAATATACATGACATGCTTAATGTACTCGTAACTAAAGTATTTAAATTAATAATTATTAATACTGTATCCGTCTAAATAGTTTTAAAATTGTACGTCACCTTTTTTTAGAACATATGATGAGTATAGTGAGCTATTCTTAAAGGATAGATATATACACTCATAGACTAATTTGTAGCTCTATAAAAGGGAAATATCCCAACATACATTGTTTCGTTATATCTCAAAAGGATAAAGAAGCGTCTTCGATGAAAACTCCCAGGCCACTTGACTTTTTCCAACATTTCCAACAATTATTGTTATATTTCTACCAATTTGTATAAAACCTTGACAAATTATATACTAAAGCGTTCCTCGTAAATAACCTTATCCACTGATGAAGATCGCATGAAGATCAGTTCAATAGTTTTTGGCTTTATCGCAAACAGAGAGACCGACGTGGCAGAGGATTTTATACTATGTAATAATGATATGTGTTACATTAAAATGACATAATACTTATTAAAAGTAAATATACTAGTCAACATAATTTATTTAGTACTTACATCAGTTACATCATTAACAGCATATTAAGTAAGCAGCCCTAGTCCTACCACTTTAATAGATCATAAAAAAATATAACATTAAAAAAGCTTTTTGGTGATCATGTTTTATGAGAAAAAATAAACTTGAAAATAATTTGGCCACAAGATTATAACAAAAATTCTTGATCTCGATAACAATAACTATAGCTAAAAAGCATTCAGGCGACCTCATAATTAAAAACAAAAATCAACAAAATCAATGTAACGGTTCATAAGACGAATCACGAACTGGAATTTAATATACACAGCATATTCCGATCGCGTATTTCTCAAGAAGTTATATGTCAAAAATTTAAAGTGTTAAGTTAAAATTTCGGTCAAGGACAATCGATGTCTACAAAACAGCGATTTATTATATTAAAACGATTTATAACTGCGCGTGCGCGATGTTAAATGTCAGAAGTGATATTGAATATTCTAGTTATTTGGCAAAATGTACGAGATTTTGTATAATTAATAGTGACAAAATATAGCTTCCAGACTAACAATTAACTACCAATGTACTTAGATGTATTAATTGAGCCTATATTCCCACTCTCAAGTTGAAAATCTGCCGCCAAACATCTGTTGGTTTGTTCCTGCAACTACACTTAAGAACAAATGCTCTTCTAGGTTAGCATATTTACCATCTTAAATCATATCATCATTTAATAACAAATGAGGCATCAAACATAAAAAAAAAAAACAATAAACTATATAAAAAAGGAATTGTTAAGAATTATATTGTACTAAGATTACAACTACAGAACATCAATATATGTTTAGAAACAGTTGGATGTATAAGTACGGAAATTAAAAAAGTTAAATTTTATTTTAAGAAAGTTGGTTACGTTACACTTTTTTATGTTCAAGTTGTTACATTCATGGAAAGCGGAAACTGTACAGTATAGTATGTACCTTATTAGGAGCCAAACTCGGTTTCGCAAAAGAACCTCTTCACACAAACAACTTTTTTCCTATTGCACCTTATCCTATTTCTGTATATAAGACATTTATTGAAATATTCATTGAAACTAGATTGACCAAATAGCACCGCATATATTATAAATGGTTATTCTTACACCACACCATAAAGTCATAAACTTCATGTAGGCATTTTAAAGATATAAGTACAATTCCGTAGTACATTATCATTACATAGAATAAAACAAAGTCTGTCTGTCTGTCTGTTTGTTGGCAATATGTCCGAAAACTACTGAACGAATTTTCATGGGGTTTCGCCAGTGGATAAGGATGTATGAGGAAGGTTTTGGTATATAATTTTTCAAGGAATTGCTTATAATCAGGGCGGGACAACCTCTCCCGGGCCCGCTAATTTTAATATATGTCAAAGTTTTATTTAACCAACATTACAAATGTAAGCGCCCGAGTATATTTGCCATTTGATTATAGTGATGACTTTTATGCTTTCTGGGTATAATTTGCGATAGTTCCAATAAGATAATGTGAATAATTGTACGATAGTCCTTTCATGAAGCACTGTTCTGTATAATACTGTGATGTTCATCTTATTTCATATTTCTACAACTTTGTATATAAACATATTAATATAGTTACTTAAATCTAATGTTATTTTTAAACTTAGTATCTAGATATGTATTAGTATTTAATTTGTTTCTGTTTCTGTGGACCCTTGTTCTCCGATAAATAAATAAATAATAATAAACACTGTTCTTACTATAACTATTATATGCATGTATTGAAAACTTTCTGGAATAAATAACCGTACCAACCAAACCAAAGAATAGATTAACGAACGCTAAAAATGGCTTTGTCTTATAACAATTATTTATGATGTTACTTTAACTTAACGTTTACTTAGCTCGATTCTATAGTTTCATAATATATTAAAATCCATCAAGGTTTTATATTCCAGAGGAGGCAAAAAATAGACGTATCCTTTCCAAAAAGGTTTCAATCCAAAAAAAAAAATAAATAATCAATTTTAAAATATATATAATTATTACCGCTCTCGTCCTCCATGGGTCCCAGTTTTCGACTTCAATTTTTTATTCTTCTTACTCTTCTTGCCGAAAAGTTTACTCGTCACCCGACTGTACGGCGGGTGTGTGTTGTTAAGTGTCATTTCTATACAAAAACTTCGCAATATCTTTACATTAATGAGATTGAAACGTAAATATTACAACACAATATAACGATTGCATTAAAAGAGTCCATCATTTGAATCTATTTCCACTTCATTGCACTTGTAAAGTTTATTACAACTTTGTAAAGCACGTCCGATGCGAAATGTCTTTTAGATTTAGATATGTGTTTTTATTAATAAATACAAGAGAATTCCAAAAGCGCGAGCACTACACTCAAAAGTCGTAACACCACTGCAGAGCTTACGAGTCGGTAGAGTTGTTTTCAAAAGAAATGTAAGCGAAAGTGATCGCATTATAGTGTTGTCTAGTTGTTCGTCGAATGGTATACTATTTTATCTAAATATCTAACCTTTAAATGAGCAATTCTTGTATATTTTTATATTTGTATTTATTCAGGATCTCGGAAACGGCGTCATCTATTTCCGTGAAACTTAGGATGTAGTTAGTAACTTGCGTAGTTTCGGGAACGATAAATCGATCTAGCTAGGTTTTATTCATAGAAAACTTTTTTAACTGAGTTTTCAGGCATTAAAAAAATATAGTTAGAATATAAAGGTAAATTACGCCGGCGCTGTTAAAACAAAAATAGCTCAAATGGAAATCGGTTGCTTCGAAAATCCGTGTAACCACAGTTCAAATCCGAGTGACAGCAGAAGAGATATATATTTTTTTTATGTTAATTTTATGAGGCAAACCAAACAGTTTATTTTGATTTAAAAATGTTTTTTAAAGAACCGAATTAGGTTCGGTCGCCCAGTTACTTTTTTTCTATTAAATCAGGGCAACAAACAATCGTACTTAGAATTACTTGAAAAAAAACTTAGTTCGTAGAGAACAATCCGTTCTGCCATCCACGGATTAAGTACACGAGTTATTTTTTTAATTATTTTTAAGGGTTGTAACTCATGTTAAAGGTAAAAATATCATATGTCAATTAAAAATATCTATATTTTTTTAAAATAATTTCCCTAATTTCTTGTTAAAGCTTATTTAATTATTAAGATAAATAAATAGCTAACTCAGTAGACATATATCACATATTTTATTGGTTGAAACCGAATAATGTAGTAATACCAAATAGTAGTAGCTCTTCAACAAAATTCCTAATTATTCTAACAATCACAAATGAGCCAACAAAACGTTTTTTTAACCGACGTCAAAAAAAGGAGGAGGTTATCAATTCGACTGTATGTTTTTTTTATGTTTGTTACCTCATAACTTTGGACTGGCTGAACCGATTTTGATGATTCTTTTTTTATTTGAAAGCTAGTGCTTACTTGTGGTCTTTAGTCCAATTCTGTCAACGGCATCCAGTGCAAAACCGTATAAGTGTTAAATTTGCATTAAGTGTGTATACGACAAATAGACGAATAACTCAATATCATGCCAACTGATTTCGATGATTCATTTTTTATTGTAAAGGATGTTCTTCAAAGGTAGTTTGATGAGAGTTTGGTTAGGTTCTGATTATAGGATCCGTGACAAAGTAACACAACTTTCAAGAAACAAGCCTACTCCTTTCTTAAGGGCCGGCAACGCATCTGTGATTCCTTTCGTGTCGCAGGTGTCCATGGGCTATGGTGATCACTTACTATCAAGTGACCCGCATATTTCAGTAAAATCTATTTATGTACATTAGGAAAAATAAAGTAAATTAAAAAAAAAAGAATTAACCGACTTCAATATTAATCAGAGGTATAAAAATAAGGCACTAAAAACCGGAAAATAAATAGTTTATCAAATTAACCAAATTAAACAAAACGTATGAATATGTGTGTTACCTAGAGATGCATTGGAAGTCGTTTATTTTATTTAATTTGGTTAATTTGATAAACTATTTATTTTCTGGTTTTTAGTGCCTTATTTTTATACCTCTGATTAATATTGAAGTCGGTTAATTGTTTTTTTTTTTTGAAAATTTACTTTATCAGTTCACAAAAATCAACAAATAGAATTTTTATTTAACAAATTATTTCCGTGTGTTATATTTTCTGCTACTTTAAATTTCATGTGTTTTATATTAATTTGCTTGTTACTTTTAATTTGTATAATAAATTGAACCTCATATCCGGTGTGAAGCAAAATTAAAATTCTGTTTCCTTTCTTTATCAAAATTAAAAATATTCAACATAAATGAGATTTAGAATACGTGAACTTCTTTAATGTATACTTTATAATTTTTTGTGATCAAATATCACAATGTCATCTAATGTTAAATTACAATGTCGTCTAAAATAATAAACAGGCTAAACCTGGAGGGAGACTGGCTCTCAGATGTAGCTGCCGAAACAGGTGCTTATCGACAGATTTTTCAAGTTGAGGGTGGAAG
Source organism: Antheraea mylitta (assembly GCA_014332785.1). NCBI lineage: Eukaryota > Metazoa > Arthropoda > Insecta > Lepidoptera > Saturniidae > Antheraea > Antheraea mylitta. The sequence goes on along the minus strand of JACEII010000065.1, from coordinate 1,422,526 downwards.
CTCTCCAGGTGAACTTTCAAAATGCCCTACTACCATACAAAAAGCTTTAAAGGTGATGTTAGTGACTATTTAGCTTTCGATTGGCAAGCACAAACTAGAACCTTGTAGAGTGTTGTCTTCATAGCGGCCGATCGTACCACATTAAGCTGGCTTTTAGAAAGAGAACATATTACTAGTTAGGCAGAACAAAACAGGATGATTTATTCGATAGCATAAGAGTTTTTTTAATATAAAATGTTTGATATATCAGAGCGTTTCTTTATCATCAATCAATATATTTTATTATAATCAATAGTGAGGCAACACATATGTAAAAATAACTGAAATAGAACTGTATATTTGTAACGTCAATATAACAGCTTTTTACTAAACGTATATAACAGAATATACGGCAGTTATATCAAAAATCAATTATTACATTTTATGCTTGTCTGTTGGAAACCGGTGCACTGATTTTGACGGAACTGGCCGATAGACGGTATTATAAGTAGTAAAGTAGGCTACTAATGTTACAAAAAGGTTTCTGCGTAATGTAATAAACTAAAAAAGTGTGCCCAGTAAAGCGCGCGTTCTAGGAACTTTTTTAAATTGAACAAAAATGTTTTGGCTAAAGTCAAGAGTAACAGCGAGTCAATTAATAAAGTTTTTTTTTATATCAAAGAAGGCAAACAAGCTGGTAGGTCACATGATGTTAAGTGATCACCACCGTCCATAGACACTTGCGACATCTAGGAAGTCACAAGTGCGTTGCCAACCTGTATGTGGGAGAGGGGGGAGGGGAAGGAAAGGGAAAGGAGGAAAGAGGAAGGGAGGTGGGCCTCCGGCGCTCTCAATGACCGAACGAAACACAACAATGCAAGCACTGTTATTTCACGTCGGTGTTTCTGTGAGAGGGGTGGTACTACCCCAGACGAGGCGACCCATTCATGCTGAAACCAATAATAGCTTTAGTGTGGCTCTACCACCTAGTAAAGTTCATATTCGAAGGTACTCAAACAGGAAAATTGCAGTGTCAGTGTGGAAATTAAATGTGTTTAAGCAACCGAATACGCAATCTATATTTTTATCACACTCATATATACGCGGAAAGCTCTAGATGAGTGTTATTACAACACATTCATAGTTTCACAACTGTATTGGACTTGGAAAAAATTGCACCGATGTTATAATTATTTCGTCTGTCACTAATTACGTAGTAAATCGTGTAGTATTGATAAGTCGTGGTACAAGAAATAAGATGACAGCGATAACATCGACAAAGGAAAATAAAAAATAACGTCATCTGATTATTTTTTTTATGTCATAGGACACAAACGAACAGATGGGTCTCCTGAAGTTAAGTGGTCACCACCGTCCATAGACACTTGCAACACCAGGGGAGTCACAAGTGCGTTGCTAGCCTGTGTTTGGGAGGAGGGTGGGGGGAGCAGGCAGGGAAGGAGGAAGGGGAAGGTAGGTGGGTCTCCGGCTCTCTCAGTGACCGAACGAAACACAACAATGCAAGCACTGTTACTTCACAGTTTTCTGTGAGAGGGTGGTGCTTCCCCGGACGAAAACGTAAAACTGTAGCAGTGACACAAGCATATTTTTAAAATAGATTTTAAAATAAAGTAAAATTAGATTTAATTATCATGTATAGAGCCGCCTTAAATGCCCTAAGATCATCGCGTGCCAAATGTAAAGGATGTATGTATCACAATAGTTACATAGGGTTTCTTGTCAAAAGGGCTCATATATATATTTTTCTGGCTATGATTTTGTTTTATCACAAGCTACAACGCAAATTTACAATTAAAAAAATGCGCTCTTTTTCATATAAAACTCTATTCAACTGAGCTGTGATACGTATATTACTACCATAAAAAGTAGTAACCTTGCTTTGTTGATCAAATTAAAAGATAAACGTCAAAAATGACACTACCAATTAATAATTTGAAAGAGTGAACTACGATAGTTTCAAATCAACAAATACTTTCAAAATATCTAATTATTCTGTGCTTTCTTTTGGGTACATAGCGGTTAGATTATCTTGTTACAATAAAAAATCACATCTCAAAAGAATTAATTAATCGCTTCCGCTTATAAACACACGCTTACGACTCTTTACTTGTACATAGTTGATTTCACTTAGTCACGACGCTACTCAACAACATGACACTGCCGTTTCGTAGCAGTAAAAACACTTTCGCTAAGATACTGCTGTGCCGTTTATGTGAATAAGTGAGAATGGAAAGAAATACAATTCTTAAAGTAGTGTTGGCCGAATGGGGATATTTTAAAATACCTACTATCAAATTTACGTAATTTTCATTAAGAACTCTACTGGTTCTTTTTATTATTTCATGTGTAAGGTTTAAGTTGATATTTACATTGTAGTCCGGTGAAGCTAATAGCGTAGTCAGTTCAAGGAAAAAAAATTATATTAAATAGTATGAGTAGACCCGAAAAAAACAAATCTGCTTTAAACCACTTGATTGAAGTAAAACTTCTTTAGCTCCATCTATATATATATACATTTATAATCTACAAATATTTAAATTTATTATGGGTTTACATTGATAATACGGAATGAAACTCACTCTCTTCCTATCTTCATTAACTTATAGGTACTTCCCTCTCAACTTCCGTTCGCCTCTCCCGATCACACTATTCGGAACACTCCCGTCACGCATTCACCAACTTACTCCGCAAATAAAACATGCTAGAAAATACCAGAAGATTAAATTTGTAACTGCAACATGGTTTGAGCAAGAACAGCCCGAGTAACCCAACTTACAACCATCTTTGTAAGAGAATGCAAATTGATGATGCCTTAGTTAATAGAGGGGTGATTGTTTAGTTTGAAATTATGTTAGTTTAGTTGATAGCATGTTCAGCTATCGCGTTGATGGACGTAGGTTCGAATCCTTTTTCTTTTACGTGGGGAAATCCCTTATGGATATCCACCCTCCCGGGGGAGAGGATGGGTTATGTCCGACTCGCACGGACTAAAACCCCACGGTGTACCGACAGACCGTGATGTTGGGGTGGCAAGGGATCATTCTCCGCTATTCCCCTTGAATAGCCGCCCCAACGGTCCACCCGGCGGAAGGTTGCCGCCGGGCTCTTACCTATAGAGAGGCAGCTGGGTACACGCCAGCTGCCGCCCCTCGTCCGCCGGACCTGTGCAATGAGGGGATGAGCCCCCCGACTACATCCCCGCAGGTCCGGCTACGGTGGCAGGAGGAGTTGGGCAAAGCGCCGCCTCCTCCTGCCGGTCCTCCGTTGGCGAAGACAGCCACTGAGGGGGTCTGCCTCGCGGGCCCTCTCCGCTGCCTCCTTTTGCGAAATGACTTCCTCGCGAAAGCAGGCCACTGCTCGCCACACCTACTCGCTGCCGAGCACGGTTGGCTCCCTGCGAGCGATCCGGTACAGGTAGCACCCGAAACATCCGTGTCCGGTCAACACCTGCTCCGGCCTTAACGACAGGGAGGCCCATCTCTTCCCAATCCACTCCCGCAGGACCGGGCGGACGGAATCGACGGTGTGCGTCCCGAAGCGCGCGTCCGCCAGGTCCTGCATCCACCTCCCTATAAGCCCCTCCCGCAACTCCCGCTTTTCAACTTCTATCTCCCTGGGAGAACTAAGTTGAAGCTTTCGGAACCATAGCATGGTGATAGGACTTGCATGCTAAACCTAGCTAGAGAGGGCTGGCTCTCAAGTACAGCTGCCGGAACCACACCAATAGGTTTTTGGGGATAGATTATCAACTTGAAAGTTAATCAGGCGGACTTAGAAAAAGCCCTACCACCATGCCATGATTTCATTACGATATTTTTCTCCAAAAGCTCCAACCCATTTGCAAGGATTCGAACCTACGTCATCAATACGTAATCAACACAGCGTTCGAACACGCTTTCAACTAAGCCATAATTGCTTCAATATGGCAATTTAACTCGAAAACAATATTGTACTCATTGTTTCACCTCACTTGTGCTTTTTATATTTGTTGTTAGCAGACTCGGTAGAGAACATTTATTTTAACAAAAAACATGAATAAGTCAGGAACATCATATTATAATAATGAAAAATAGTTAATAGGATTTAAAAGAAATTAACAATCTTTGTTCGAAATTTTGATGTCTATTGCACAAGGTAATTATTTAACTAAAACTTGCCTGTTATTTCTATTCGGTACTAGATGGCACTGTGAAAGTTTTATTCATTCTTGCGTAATAAAATAATTACTATAATTGAATTTCTTTATACATTCGACGATGCACGACTTGACAGCAATATCTTTATATATATATTCATTAGCATCATTTTTTATAACTACGTAATACAATGTACAATTATATGACTCACATAAGTGAAATGTTAGTCTTTGCAGGAATGATATAGGTAAAGTAATACATGTAGTTCGGTGAAGCTGTTAAGACCTTGCTAGGTCAATAGCGTAGTCAGTTCGAAAAAAAAAAAAGGTAAAGTAATACATTTTATTACCCGATGAAATAAGAGATTTTATGTATAATTATAATAATATTATATAATATAATAATTATGTATAAGGAAACTGTTTACCAAGAACATATTTACTTGATACATACAGTTACTAGATGTGACACCATATATGTATAATGTGTAAAACGCATTATGGTCCATGGACCACAAATGAGTAGCAGAAGTAAGAAATATAGCTCTAATTAATTGCATACCGTTTTTACAATTATTTATATTTTTTTTATCGAAGCACGACATAGTGACTGCACTATGCCTGATGTTAAGCATAGTACAATCCAAAACATCGGCAACCACCGAGAGACAGATTATCCATCGCCGGCGCCGCTGTCATGGCGGCCATAATGACGAAAGTCATCCGGTACTGAATATGCACAGGCTGATCCCGAAACGCGACGCGCAGAAGCGAGTCACTATGACGGGCTTTTTCGCTATATGCATGGTGGTTGCGACCCAGTCGGGCTGAAAAACCCTACCACCCCGCTTTCGCCATTGCCTCGTTCGTTATTCAGCAGGATGCACCACGTGCAGGTGAGGTTGGCTTGGGTGTCTTAAGTCTTAAGATGTTACTCGACACCCCTTACACCCCATATTATATGTGAATTTTATAATTTTTTAACTATTTTAACTGTCTTAAAGTATAAAGGTGTGCTCATACTGTACGTACTGTGAATTCTTATTAAAATACATCATTCTCAGGCCAAAGATTACTGAATTACAATTAAGACAAACGCTCACTGAATGTAACCGGTGCGTCCTATGATATTTCAAAGGTTTTTATTGCGTTAACCTCAGTACGCTTACACTGTGATTATAACATTATGGATTTGTAAAACTTCTCTCAGTATGATATCACCTGGCTTTGTAAGAAATTCCTCAAAATTTGTAGGGGAAAATTAGTTCGTCTTGGCGTCCACAAGGATCGATTTGGGACAATTTTCTTCATGTGTCAATGTACATATATATTGTAAGGTGAGCCAAAATAAATGGAATATTATTTTTTCAGTCACAGTAAAACATGGGTTCCAAGACACCTTTAAAGAATTTTCACCATAAATGGGCTCTTAATTTTATTAGGAAGGTCCTCCGCATTACAGTTTTCTATTTTTTCCTTAATCCAATAGAAAATGCATATCTCCATTAGCAATTGATTTAGTAGCAAAATTCACTATAATTTTTTGTAGGAAATCAAAGGCTCTACAAATAAGGTGTCTTACATTTTTATCGTAAATGTAACAAATATTGAAGATTAAAGTTTTTCAGATAATTTTTTTTTTGTTTATGAATTTTGTTACTCTGAACATAAAGTTTATAAAATGAGCCATGTATATTTTTGTAGAAAATTGAACGCTCTACAAAAATGCTCTGTATTGCTTAGTCGATTAAATCGAGTGTTTCAAAGATATTTATTATCAAAATTTGATCCATACTCGTTTTTATAGTTTTTGATTCAGAAAATTCCGTTTGATTTTATGATGTTAAATCAAATAATAATCAAATAATAAAAAAAATGTAACTTAAATATATCTGTCAAATTTCTTTAACTAATAAAGTACAATTCTTTTATTCATTCAATAAATAAATTGCTGATAATGGAGGTATTTTCCGATGCAGCATATCTTAAAGTTCATAAGTCTTCATAGACCACAAAATAAATAAAGAATTTTTGTCTTTGATATATTTCAACCGTGTGCAATGTGTATTTCAATATCGTTTAGGCATGATTAGAGAAAGCTAGTATTAATTAACGGGTTACTGTAGCATGGTCGCGTGGACATGTGGATCAATGTAAAGATTGATCAATATTAACATACGAATCGGTGAAATCGGCTTGCTTTAAAAAAAAACGTATGTGTGTACTTACACGTACATTAAGTTATACTGTAGTAATTATACTGTTTAGCTTAAAAAAGATTTTATATGGAATTCATAATGCATTGATTAAAGAAATGAAAGAAAAATAATGTTCTATATATTATGGTGGCAATGCTGACGATGTTTTTTGTACTGTAAATTATTACGCAGAGCCTCCACTTGAGTTAAAAATACTAAAATAGTAATAATATCAAGTGATATATAATATTACAAATAGAAGAATCGACTATTTCTGGAATAATAATAGTAATTTATAATGAAAACGAATACAAAAACACATAAAACAATACTGTCAGTTAACCCTAAATCTATATAGGTACTTAGTTTAAAAAAAATATAATACAAAGAAGCCACTCACTCACTCACGAATGCTCAGAATAAATTATCATTCATAACCATATATCATTTAAAATCGTATATATATACGGAAATATATGTATGAATATATTTTTTATAAACACGTGTTTTAAATTCCTATATATTTATTTGTATAACTACTTTGAATTTAATTGTCATGAAAAATTGACAACTGCATGGCGTCGGTTTTAGGTGTAGGCGTGCGCGTGCATCGTAAAAATTCACTCTCATCAAAATCAAAATTACTTTATTCAGTTTAGGCCCTAATAAGACACTTATGAACGTCAAAAACTACTACCGGTTCGGAAACAACCCAGTCATCGAGAAGAACTGGCAAGAAATTCGATCTGGTTTATCTTTTTAATATATATAATATTTAGACTATATTACATACATGACAGAAACGTTTTTAATGGATGCACAGAGATGAGTCAATTCCAGACATCACTATCGTTCACATACTGATCCACTCTATAATAACCTTTTGAGACCAAAACCCGCTTGACATGACGCTTAAATTCACAATCAGGCAAATCGGTAATATCCTTTGGAATTTTGTTATAGAACCGTACGTTTTTGTTGTCACGGTTCCTAGTATTTAGACTATGCCGGCCTTTTACGAAATCCAGTTTATCAAGGTTCTTTCGGGCATATATTAAATTATCAAGAATGTATTGGGAAGGGAGAGTTAATATACCGAATTCCTTGAACTTAGTCTTTAAGGATTCACGAGGTCCAATATTGTAAATCATATAATATTTCCCAAACATGATAAAACAAATATAACTTCAATAACTTTTCAAACTATTCAAATTTAAAGGAAATCCAGTAAGAGCAAACGGAGTAAATAGTTCACGTAGAAATAGTTATGATGCTCGTGTAAATGAACATGAATTCGGATAGTATTTGACTTATCGGTAACTAGCTGCATCTGTTCAATGATCCAAAGAGTATATTGTTCTCCGTAACGAGAGATATTTGTACTATCTATCCACTCGTCAACTTGAAGATCACGCGTATGTATTACCTTTATTTAATAGTCCTATCTATATTATTTCTGTATCGTTCATCAAACGATTCTATTTATTTTAATTTTTTGGTGTAGTAACTATTTTTATATTGACACCTTTTAGTGTTTTCAATAAAAATATGATCTTGTAACCTTGGTAGATCTTGTAAAAATGCAAAGTGACGCAACATCCCTAGCGAAGCTGCGAACAAAAGATTTAAAACTTTGTACCCCTTATTATGGAGCAATCTCGACCATTGATCGACAGTTACTTATATACTATACTTAATTCTAAATCAGTTTACATAATTTAATAAAAATTTCGCGTTATTATATCCGATAGTAACTTCCTAGTCGTACTATTCCGCTTTCACCGGGAGAGAGATAATCGCGTTTATTATCTTGTCAGTCTTTGTTTTTGACGTATGCGAGTGCGACAACCGTCAAGTTATTCAACGTTCTGTATGTAAGAGTAAATTACACACACGGAAATTCATAACATATTATAATTAACATTTCTTATATTATAGGTACTACACTTAAAACAAAAAGTAACTGGACGACTGAGCCTATCTCTGTTCATTAAAATACATTTTTAAATGAAAATAAGCTGTAAGGTTTGCCTTATAAAAGTAACATTAAAAAAAATTAAAAATATATATATATATATGTATATATGACGTGATTTTACCACGTAATATAGCGTTCAGATATGTCATCTCCATACATTTTTCCGTTTTCTATTTGTGTTAGTGACTGTAGATAAGCAAATTGGCTAAGCCCCTGAATATATAGAAATATAAAAGTATACAAAAATTGTTGGTTTAAAGGTATTAAATAGATGTTAACGTAAAACAAAAGGAATCCAAAATTCAGGCAACAAATTCCGCCCTCATAAACTTTATAATACAAATTGTTATGAAGTTATACTTCTTTTGACGCGTTAGGGAAAAATGATGAGAGTAAATTTTAAGATTCGTGGGCACACCGTCACGAAAAACCAACACCCTGTAGTTATTAAAATGCGCGCGCGCGCCGTCACGAAAAATCCACCCCTGAAGTTAGCTATACTCAAAACTTTTATTTATTTGTATTAAAACTTTCAATGTATTAAATACCTTTTTTCTATTGTTAGTGTTGTTTTTTACAAACGTAGAATAAGACGAAATATAAAATTTTTGAAAAGATTTTTATTTTGTTACACCAAAGTATAACTTCTAACGCGTGTACATAAGGACACACACACTTTTTTTATTACAATATCTATACAATTTAAAAATCAATGGTTCTTCTAGAAATAACAAGCTGTCTATTTTCAGAGAGATATTCCCGTTTCTGTTGTCAAAGTTACAAAAAAGTATATTAATATGACATGAAATTCGCGTAAAGTCAACAGTCCATGAACATGGAATGCGCACGCTTCGTAACTACAAAGAAATTACAAGACATTAGTTTAGTTTCACGCATGACTGAAAGGCCCTAAGGCCAGAGGCACCAGTGCTACACAACGTAGCAATGTTACAAGTAATTCGGATACATTGTTTTGCTCTTTGCAGATAATAATTTTGGTTTTCATTATTGCTTGCAACTATTTGATATTGTGAATATTAAATTTATACAGTTCTATTGATGTTGCCTCTGCTCTTTATTTTGTAATCTCCTTTAATTAAGGATTAAAATCTATTTTTAATAATTCTGAGAAAAAAACCTATGACTTCCGCGTCTCGTTAGACCAACGTAACTTGTTTTGTCGACATAAAATTGACAGCCGTCCTGTATGTAACAGTTTCATTTCTCTAAAAAATATACTCTAATTTAATTGACTAACCTTTACAGAAATCTTTATTAATATGGCAGATGTTAAACATCCCACAATGGCTTACTTATATTTTATTGTAATTTTTTTGTATTGTAACGGAAGTATTTCTATTGACTAATTGTGTACGTGTCTAGAGTGAGACAAGGCGATATAATAGAGAGAGAGGAAGCCTGGAGAGGACTGAATAATAGGGTTGCTGCAATTCTGAAGACTTTTTTTTTTCGAAACTGACTACGGTATTGACCTAGCAAGGTCTTAACAGCTTCACCGAACTACTAAGGCGAGCGCTTAAGGCACTCAGCTGACTTTACCTGGGCAACTAGCTCAAGGGTGCATGGCACACCTCGGCTTGGCTATTGCCTGTTACATGCAACTCGCGACCTATCTTAGCTAACCTAGCTAACTATTCATATATGTTTGAGTTGTTGAGACGCATATGTGTACCAAGCATACACGCTTCAACAACCCCTCCATATATTTTTTATCGGAAAATTAGAGTTTTTTCAGTTCGATAAGGGAAAAAAATAAAACCCTTCCACTTCCATGTGTAAGCGTGTAGTCGTGTGAATTCTGAAGACGATTACTGAATTATAAACGTTGTATTGTCTTTGTTTGATTGTCCTGTTTGAATAATAAAATAAAGATATCAATATCTTTTTTATCTCTTTATTTTTATTCAGGGTTTGTTCAAGAACACGACACCCTCATCCATACCACATACAATCACCAATTACAAAAAAAAAATTACAAGTATATATCTTACTAACTACTAACAAAAAAGCTAAATTGAAAAACAGAGTATTACAATCACTTTCTTGCCCTTATACCGACATCCACCATGTTATAGATTAACTTGGCTTCTTCCGATGCGGGGCGAGAAAATATTTCATTACAACACCTATAAGTAGTCTTAAATATCTGTCTTCTTTGAGATTGTCAATATCTTGCTAGAGCACTATATAAATTAAACTATATCCCAATTAAATACCAGATAATTATCACAGTTAACAAACGTATGTTTCAGAACGGAACGTTACCGTTACGATCGCATGCAGAGACTCGATATAGTGTTGCATTTAATAACAATCAATTGTATGGTCAGTCAGGCGAGATATCACACCGGCCACATCTTTATTATTCACGCCTTTCTAGGCCATTGATAACGCCATTGGCAGTTTTTATATTATATCGAAGTGTTTTGATGATCAGCCTCTATTACAAAGACGTTGTTAAAGAACCATTCTTATATAGGTATAGTTCTTCTTATGCTAAAAGGAAGACGCCTCACCTATTTGTAAATTAATACTGTCGCCTATGGACAAGGCAACAGCAAGGGCATCACTGTTGTATTGTCAACCTTGAAGAGCGTGGTTTAGTCCTTTCTTGAGGAGCCTCATGTTATAGTCCAGAGGGAAAACGTGCTGGGTAACTCTTGCCACAATGATGACATACGCATAATTAAGGTTTTAAAGAAATTGACGATTACCGCCATTTTACGAAGTTTTAAGGTACCAGTGAGCAGCCAGCGAGCGGTAGGAAGTACGAGTTTGGAACAGCAAAGAGGGTACCGTATCAAGAAGTGTCTTACAACACACTCCATTGTACATGCGGTAGAGCACGCTTAGATAGTAGGACAATAGGTGGTAGAGTCGCGCTGAAGCTATTACTGGTTTCAGCACAAATAGGTCGGCTCGTCCTGTGTATTACCAACCTCACAGAAAACCGACGTTAAGTAACAGTGCTTGCATTGTTGCGTTTCGTTCGGCCAGTGAGAGCGCCGGAAGACCACATCCTCACCCCTCTCCCTCTTTTCCTCATACCCCTTTCCTCAAACACAGGTTGGCAACGCACTTGCGACTCTTCTGGTGTTGCTAGTGTCTATGGATGGTGGTGATCACTTAACGTCAGTTGACCCAACTGTTCGTTTGCCTCCTATGATATATATTTAAAAAAAATACCCATTGTTTCTGCGAAGTTCTATAGCCACTAGATCACATATTAATTTAGGATCGTCGACAATGCGAATAGCTTGCTTTTGCACGGAATCAAAAGGACAAAGCTTGTAGGCAGGAGCACCAACCCAATAAATACTCCATATCGGAAGGTAGTTGCGCTTTATAGAGCACAAGAAGTAAAGTACTTAAGTACTTTGTGAAGTACTTGGACCAGTTGAGAATACCAAGTTTTTCTAGATGCGAATTTGGCCTTACTTTTCAAATGACTCCGGAATCGCACTTACATAATTTTCTGGCAACCACAAATTATTTTTTCCTTGTTACACTAAAATAGAATACTCAATAAGAATAAACCCTAGCGCCACCTTATGGTGTGTGTAAGGAAATAAATAGCATAAAATCTATTTAAAAGAAACTAGTTTTGTTTACAGAGTTTACTGAACTCAAGTATACTATTATCCGTTTTGTAATTATTTATGAACACACTGTGACTACGGGGAAACTAGTTCACAGATGCAGTTTAGCGTCTTTACTATCTCGGACTACATTGACAATTAACATCAGGTGAGACTGCGATCGAATGTTAAAAAACCTATACAGTGTTGTTACAAAAAGTTAAATACGTATTGAACACTTGCTTTAAAAAAGTTTGGGTACTTTCGTATTAAATGAACCGCACTTGCCGAACGTTTGGCATCTTGCACTTTTATCTCGCTTTGTTTTTTTTTTCTAAACTTGTTGTTTCGTAAAAGGATCATTTGAAATTGGTAAAAGAGACGGAGAGAGAGCTGATCGCAATTTGATACGATTCAGTACTCACTCCTTTGACGTGTTACATGAGCGTAATGTTAAGTCACCAAGATTTGTTAGTCCTGATATAGATACAAGTCAGAGTGGAAGTCGTGGTTATTTCAAAAAGATTTAGATGCAGGTAAGAGAGTCGTTGTAATCAAAGTGCGTTGAATGTCTTGAGATTAGCAATTACATGCTTGACAAAAATATCGAACGTCACTATTTATTTATCTGTAACTCTATGACTCTAAAGGTGCGGACCAAGAGTCTGCAGAATAGAACAAACTAAAAAATAAAAAAAAGTCTATGACTCGAATGTCTTCTTTACGCAGACTGGCCGAAATGTATTAATTAATTATATACTGTTAGGGCCTGTTAGGACCCGCGACACCGTCCGAGTGGAAGCTAATGAAAAAATATTGACTAATAAAATTAACTGAAAATATTAAGTCCTTTCATTCATTTACTTTTATCTCGTACCTAAGTCATGTTGTCATTAAAATTAGAATAACTTTTGATAGAGTGAACTGATTCTGATATAACCATGACTAAATGTTACTCAAAGATATGCTTTATAATTTTCTTGGTGAGATTTTATCGTGAACGCAGTACTTTAGCAATAAAGCTTGTTCAATCAAACAGAGAGACAGATATTTCTAAAAATGATTGAAATGTATTTAATTTCTTATTCCAAGACACCGGCAACAATTTTTTCACAAAAATCTAAAGACTAGAAACACGTTAGGTTTACATTTTTATTAAATGTATAGATCGAATATTAGGTCTTTACCTATGAAATTGCCGTTTTGTATGAAAAATTTGAACGAATTTTTTTCATGTATTTTTTATTTGTATTAATCGAAGTAATCGCCCATGCAATCAATGCATCTTTGCCAACGCAGTGGCAGTTTATTGATGCCCTTCTGAAAGAAATCAGCTGGACGGGAGGCAACAAATTCAATTCAATGGAATTTTGTACTGCCTCTCAGGTATTGAAATTTTTTTTCCGCCAAGGGGTTATCCAAATTCTGGAAAAAGTAGTAGTCTGTAGGCGCAAGGTCTGGTGAACAGAGCGGATGACAGAGAACTTCCAACCCCAGTTCTTGCGACTTGGAGACTGTCTGCTGTTCAGTATGAGGTCGCGCGTTGTCGTGCAGGAACAGCGGAGACGAGCGATTGACCAATGCTGGTTGGAGATGTGCTAACTTCTCCATCATTGTGTTCAGTTCTTCACAGTATACATCTGCAGTAATGCTCACCCCGTTTAGTAAGAAGTTGTGATGAATCACACCGGCGGTAGACCACCAAACAGTGACCATCACTTTTCTAGGGGTAAGTTTTCGTTTAGGGTATTGTTTAGGTGCTGAACCTGGATCCAACCAACTTGCTGAGCGCTTGCGGTTATTAAACAGAATCCATTTTTCATCGCAGGTAACAATGCGATTCAAAATTCTTTCATTTGTGTGTCTGTTGAACAATGCAAGGCACGTCTCGACGCGTACTTCGCGCTGGCAATCATTAAGTTCGTGGGGCACCCATTTGTCAAGCATTTTTACCTAGCCAATTTGACTCAAATGGATCAATATTGTTTTGACGCTAACGTCGAAAGCTGTTGCTAATTCAGCCGTAGATTGTGTATCATCAGCTTCCACAATCGCCTTTAATTTGTCATTGTCGACTAAAGTCCTCGGACGACCGCGAGGTTCATTTTTCAGATCGAAATTCCCAGAACGGAAGCCAGCAAACTAATAACAGGTGGTGCGTTGGTTTGTAGTGTTAGCTCCGTAAACGTCGTTTATGTTGCGTACCGCTTGTGCCGCGTTCCTGCCACGATGGTATTCATATTCCATAATTACTCGAATTTTTAACGTATCCATGATGAAAAAATAGATTGAAATGCGATGATGATGATAATCAATAAACAAATGACTACTTTTGGAAAAGAATTCCATTTTTTTAAAATAAAATTAATTTGAAATTAGAATTCTTAGCCAAACAAAAAATATTTTGATTTGAATTGGCCAATACTGCAGAACGGCAATTTCATTGGTAAAGACCTATTACTTCAATATAATAAATAAATGATCACTTGACTATAAAACCCATATATCGAATCTAATAAATTGTATTTTACGCACTCCGAGTTTATTATCATACTCTACAAACCAGTCTAGGCTCCCAAATCTCTTTTGAGACTTTTATCGTTGTTAAGATATGCGCTATCACAATAAATATTCATTAGAAAAACAACGGCTAATGTTAACTTGGCAATAAAAACTCCTATAGATCCAAAATCCTAAAACGCATAATAAATTCCCACGAACCGGCTACAATAATTATATAATAAAAATTCTATGATAAACATAATTAATATACAATGGGATATACTGTTAAATTACATATTCAATACATAATTTTAATTTCAAATTCATTTAGTAATAAATTTTAGTAAAACTAGACTAGAATCATAATTTTTCTAATGAAATATTCAAAACTAGCTAAAAATAAATTAATAACATCGTGATGCAATAAGCTCTTTCTTAAATATTTTCTTATTTAATATTTTATAAAATAATGTATTATTAATTCATTTTTACAGACGAACACTGAAATATTAATTACAAATGTAATTAAATAGCATTTCATAATTTTATTACGGAACATTAAAAGGCAATTACTTGACTATCACCAGTTGTGACGTCACAACGTTTGTCGTATCACTGCTAAAAGTAAAAAAAAACTTTAATCACGCTGGAAGCTCAACGGTAGTTAGTAGTTCGGTAGTATTGACGTGATTGAGCTACAAAGTAGATATAATTTCGTTATATATACAGATTACAGTAGTATATCTAATTAATTAGTTGTGTGTATCTTTGATAAATCAATTATGGTTATTAACCTTGTATTCTTCAAAATCATATGGGATAAGCTCCATAAAAACGAATGTAGACCCTATGATGCACTGGTGAACAGACTATCGGCAACATAATGTAAAAAAAACCGTATTTATTAGAAACTTTTAAAAATTTGAACAATTACGTAATGTAAAAATGTAATTAAAAATAATTGGCTATATATTTTAAAACATGACCCGCCATTTTGAAATTTTCATCATAAAAAATCAGCTAAGAGGTTAGTCAATTACTTGTACGGTGTACCAAACAGTTTGAAACTATATTTCTGTTACAATTTCGGGGTTAGCAGAAGCGCAGGTCGCGAAAAGTTCGCAAATACGACGTTGATTAACTAGCGTTTCCGCTTGCACTAACATTATACTGTTTAGAGCCTGAGAGTTGAGAGCCTTTCTCGAACTGACTACGCTATTGACCTAGCAAGGTCTTAACAGTCTTACCGGACTACACTGTCTAAGAGAGATTTACTAAGGTTTCTGTGTTTTTTATTTACCGTCACTGCGTTGAAAAAAGAACACACAGATTAGGGTTAGGTAGATATAGTTACACAGGTTAGAAGTACGAATCATTGACAATTATTTATTGCGATATTAATATCGATTATAAATTTGTGAACACCTCCTATCATCGTACGTTCTAATACCAACTAGATTTAAACAATTACCCATTATTTGGTACCCAATTTTTAGTACCGCATCTACTATAATATTTAAGTCATTGTTTTTAATTACGGGCCAATCCAATTTTACGTATACAGAATGTAAAGTCATTACTAACTCGCCCATTCTCCTTATTAGCAAAAAAGGAAGCAAAACTTTCATTCCTTCTACGTTTACGTAAGCATTGATATATTCTTTATTCAAAATGTTTGTCAAATTTCTGTTCGAATTAAAAAATAAAACGAAAAATATTGTTGTTAGTAAATATTGCTGACGAAATCATTATACAATAGCCTCCATTCTCCAGGTCTTCAAAAATAAACAAAGCATAGATTCCCACAGTAGTGCTTACATATTTAATAGTTATAATAATAATTGTAATAATAGTCCTCAATTTATCAAAAATTACACTTAAAAAGTTCTTGTATATTTTGCTTACCTAATTACGCTCGCCGGCACAGTCTTTGAGTATTTCAACCTCGTGGAAGTTGACCGCACAGGACGCTCTCTTCTAGGACACGTCGCCATTTTGTTTTCCAATTCGAATACAATTCAAACCATCACAAACCGTCATTAAATTGTCATGAAGTAATTGTCACTAACTTCACACCAGTTAAATTCGAAACAGTTTCGTTTGTTTTATAAACTTTTAATTTATTTCAAAAGTTCTGTGACGTAACATCCAAATAGTTTATTAAATATTCAAGTGCTATTTACATATTATTCAGCCGCTGCAGCATTAGAAAGATTAATAATGCGATTAGAGTGATAAATATTCATAAGAGTTAAAGCAAGAAACTTCACCCGGTATACGTTTTCCATTAAAGAAATGTCTTTAACTGACGTGTAACTGTTAATTATAACGTCTCATTAGATTTCTCCTTGAAAAATAACTGTTTTTTATAACGATTGACTGTTTATCCGTTTTCAGTAATATACGATCTGTTTTAGAATGTCTTTCAAATCACGCATCGCATACTATCACGCTCGAGAGGCTCACTATTGTTCTTTCTTAATGTATATCTTTTTTAATCTGAACATGCTAACTTATTAACTCTTTAAGTAGATAAAAAAAGACATAGTAAAACAATATGATACAGCGTAATGATATCAGTCACTGTGTACCCACGACTAAGAAAAGTGGAATCGATATCTATATGTTCTCTTACCACTATCACCATAATTAACACTAGCTGTGCCCGCGACTCCGTCTGCGTGGAAGCTAATGTAAAAAAAAAAACAGTGAGTAACAAAATCATCTAAATGTATTATGTCCGTATACTTATCTACTTTTCTCTCGTACGTAAGTCTCGTCGTCATTAGAATTACAATAACTTTTGATAGAGTGAACCGATTTTAATGAAACTAAGACTACGTATTACTCGAAAATATGAGTAAAGCATATTGGATTGGATTTTCTTGGTGAGGGTTTATCGTGAATGCAGTGCTTTAGCAGTAATGCGTGTTCAAATAAACAGACAGACATGATGGAAATGTATTTCAATACTTATTCCAAGACACCTGCAAAACGTTTTTCACATAAATCTACAAAATACAGACAAGTTAGAGTTACATTTTTATTATATGTATAGCTTTGATTTCTTTAACTGCTGCAACTATTTATTCTCTGAGGCGGAATGTTTGAAAAAAAATGCGTTAACTGAATTAGCGACGTCACGATATTTAATGTAAACGTAAGTAAATTCATATTCACAGGAATTCAACTAAACAGCTGACAGCTTCGTCTCGAGTAGTACAATCAGTGACGTAAGTCACTTAAATTAATGATTTAATTTTCAGATATTTATAATAACACACTATATGGATGGATTATGTGAAAATGTGCATCCTGAATTGGCAAATAATAGAAAAGAGAAGAAGAAAACATATGCTGATCCTACGTAGGCGAGATGAAAACAAAAATATGGCATATATCAAAGTCATGTTAGAAAAGAAATGAATGAGGTTAGCTAGATATATACTAAGTGTTGTAAATTAGGCATGGTCATAAAATATCTTATCTATATTCAATAGTTTCGTTATATAGTTTTTTCATAATCCCAAATACATCGTCAAATTCTAAAGTACATTTTGCATGCAACAGGCAACAGCCAAGCCGAGGTGTGCCGTGAACCCTTGAGCTGGTTACCAAAATAAAATCGGCTGAGTGCCTTAAGCGCTCGCCTTAGTAGTCCGGTGAAGCTGTTAAGACCTTGCGGGGTCAATAACGTAGACATCTCGAAAAAAAAAAAAAAATCTAAAGTACATCATTTGAGTATTGAAATATCGTATAACTGAGTCTTCTTTCAAATATATTATACTCGTAACTATTAATATGTAAAAACTATATCCATCCTCGTAACATACGTAACTTTGACCAAATTTAATTAAATTAATATACAACTACCACTAATCTATTCGACAACTTTATTCATGTAGATGTGAATTTAATATCTCTCATTTGTATGCTGTACCTAAAATTAAATCTATTAAAAAGAAATAAAATTCGTCAGTTCGGTTATTTATTTGTATCAGATAATCTTTGTAGATTATTGATACGATTCTAAAATTTTTTCATTGATAGTAAAATATGTTAAAGCTGATGGGTTGATGGTTGTGTTTTAAGTATAATGCCTACTGATAAAACTTCGCAGTTCTTAAAGTAGCATTAAATTGTATATTACAAATATTGCGTAAGAAATCACTACCAGTTGCTACTTTTTCATTGATAAACTAGCTTGTATTTTTTGGACGCTATAAGAAGTTTTTTATATTTTATTCCATGTCTCAAGCTACCTCGAAACCAAATTTCATTGCGATGAGTTCAAAAATTTAGGAGTAAGAAATGACAAAAATAGACAGACAAAATCACTATTACGATATACGATATTAATATACATTCTTTAAACAGTAAATACATTACGAACCTGTATTACAGCATATAGAGGAAGATTACAAAATTGTCGAATTTTATGTTTTGTACGCGCCTGTACAACGATTCGCTTTCGTACACATTCGAGAGCGAAAACACTCGACGCGCGGATATATGTTAATTTCGATTGAATTTAATTACTTTTAGGTAATTATACAGTACCACGGATTTAATTTCACTTCATTTGACAGTAAAATTCTTATATGAGTTTTGACTAATATCAGACGGCCGTCTTATCATATAGATTTATGAGATCTTATCATATCATTAGGGGTGTAAGGGGTGTCGAATAACATCTTAAGACTTGAGACACCCAAGCCAACCTCACCTGCACGTGGTGCACTCTGCTGATCAACGAACGAGGCAATGGCGATAGCGGGGTGGTAGGGTTTTACAGTCCGACTGGGTCGCAACCACCATGCATATGGCGAAAAAGCCCGTCATAGTGACTCGCTTCTGCGCGTCGCGTTTCGGGATCAGCCTGTGCATATCCAGTACCGGGCGACTTTCGTCATTATGGCCGGCATGACAGCAGCGACCGGCGATAGATAATCTGTCTCTCGATGGTTGCCGATGTTTTTGGATTGTACTATGCTTAACATCAGGCTTAGTGCAGTCACTTTGTCGTGCTTCTATAAAAAAAAAAAAAAGATACCATACCTATCATAACGAACCTATTATATGTGTGAAGCTCGATAAATTAAAACAAATTAAAAATCAGCCTGTATATGAGTCGTTACATTTCAAAATAAGATAAATCCAATTTTAGCTATTCCTAATAATTTTACGTTATTTTCAAATTTCTTATATGTAGAATATGAAGATCATAAAAAAACTTAAAATCTTATAGACGGCGAACTTTAACTTCGTTCTCGCTGTACAAAAACTGGAATTCTTACAAAAATTTAACCATAGTATGGTGGTAGAACTTTTTCTAGGTCGACCTGGCTAGCTACCACACTCAAAATGAAAATATATGGCCAAATGTCGGTGTATTCCCGCAACTGCGTTTTAAAGTCAACCATCTCTAGGTTTATCGTGTTTAGATGTTTACTTTCTTAGACCAAATTGTCATTTAACATCAGAAGACGTTGTGATCAAACGATAAAATACCTATGACGAATCAAGAGTATAATTAAAAATATCACTTATTATGTTTTACCAAGAGCTTCATTTACTTTAACACTTTGACCGCCATGCCGTAATCATATGTTTTAGGACGCTAGGTACATTATTGCATTAGCAAAAACATCTAGCGATCCGGTCAACAATGACCAATCTGACGTCACAAAAGAAACCTCGGCCGATCATATATGACGAATGTGGATATATGTTTGATCATTTTGTTTCTGGAACAGTTTTTTTTTCTGGATGATTTACCCTGTGTAATTTCCTATATTACTGACAACGTGTTTACAAAATGTGATCATGAACGATTGCAAAGTAAAGTTGGCAAACAAAGTCACATATGCATTTATAACATTAGTTAGGATGTTACATTTTCGATGACATAAACTTTGACCGTATAACACCGTTAAACCCACTATCAAGGTCAGGTGTACTTAACAATGCTTCTCACCACAAACCGCGGCACAATGGACAATGGTTTTGCATCGTACGCGACCAGGTGTGACCCCTTAACACACATTATATCATCGATAACATAACAAAAATAACTTATAATAGTATGGAATTCATAGCTTGGAGAAAACAAATATAGCTGATCATATTTCTAGTTGATTTGGATGTCTGTGCTTGATTTTAGAAGATTACGAAATATCGGAGTGAATGAATAATTATATAAATTTCCCGCGTATTTGTACAAAGTAAAGCCAAAGCCGTTAGAAATATGAAAGGGATATTCGAGCTTAGAATCAATTAGTGAGCACCTATCAATTAGATTCGCCAGCTATAGTTTAAAGACAACCTCCTTTTTATATAAATCGGTTAACCAATATAAGAGTTTAATTTTAGCAAAACACAAAATAGTTGTCTATTAAAACATTTCACTTTTTTTTTCTCGAACTGACTACGCTATTGACCTAGCAAGGTCTTAACAGCTTCACCGGACTACTCAAACATTTCACCTTACCTATTATTTTAACTGTTCAAAATACTTTAAACTGTATGTGGTTTATAACTTATACGTTTATTATAGTACAATACATTATACATTAAAAAAAACAATTATTATTGTTACAATGAAAACATTCTAACTCTAATTAATATAAAAAAATATGAATGTGGGTTTATTTGTTATAATTTCACGCCTTAAGTGGACAATCGATCGTCGTAAAGGTTTGCATACATTCTATCAACGATGCAAAAAAAAAACATTGAGTATTATCCATAAAAAAGTACGGTTATCAATGCCTAATTTTTCTATACATATAAAAAGAATGTAAATCTAACGTGTAGTTCGGTGAAGCTGTTAAGACCTTGCTAGGACAACAGCGTAACCAGTGCGAAAAAAAAAACTAACGTGTTTGTACTTATTAGAATTTTGTGAAAAAAAAATTGCAGATGTCTTGGAATGGAATAAGTAAGAAAATACATTTCAGTCATTTTTAGAAATATTTTTCTGTCTGAACACGCATTACTGCTAGAGTCTACGTTCACTATAAGTCTATATCACTATAGACTTAGTTTCATTAAAATCGGTTCACTGTATCAATATTTTTTTTATCTTTATTTTTGGCAATCAATCATTTAGATTATTACTGCCATTGTCACGTAGTCAATAATATTACAAGCATCGTGCAATTACTTCAGTAATAAGCGTCGTGTCAGTCAATATTCGAAAAAGATGCTGGATCCCTTGTTAGAACCTTCCAGGGAGTTTTTGTGGCATCTCAGAATTTCATGCTCCGTGGTATTATTTTCCATTCACTTCACTTATGCACAATAAACTAACTATATTACGCAAAACACCACCAAATTTACAAAATATAGAGTCTAATAACACAAGATTATGAATAAAATATAAAATCCACTACATGACAGACTGAGACCCCGCCAAAAACTCCCACTATATCAATATCTATTGTAATTTTAATGACGACTCGACTTAAGTACGAGAGAAAAGTAGATAAATAAATTAACATGTATTAAGATGATTTTATTAGTTACTGTTTTCTTACATTAGGTTCCACGCGAACGGAGTCGCAGGAACAGCTAGTGTAATATTAATATCACATTATATTTAAATACATTATACTGTAGTATTAAAACGCGCTCGTTTTTTAATTCCCGTTAAATTGCAGCACAAAAACTTAGCTACATTCCAAAGTAGTTTAGCGCCACCTATTGACAAATTATAGCACTACGTAAAATTAAAAACGCTCTTCGTTCAAAGCAAGTGGGAGTTTTATGTTTTTGGCGAGATTTGGATTTTATATTTTATTTATAATTTGTGTTATTTGACTTTATATTTTGTAAGAATGGTGGAATTTTACATACTATAGATTGGTTACTGTGCATAAGTGAAGTCTATGGGAAATAATACCACGGAGCATGAATTACGAGATGCCACCAAGTTTTTGTATAAAGTTCTAACAAGACGGCCATCAGCTTATTAAAACATTGAAATTATGACTTGTAATATCATTATCTACTTGATAATGGGAGTAATGCTCTGCTAGAAGATTGGTTGCCAAAAATTATAAACTTGTAAAGCTTAAATAACGTCCTTTCATACAAAAGAAATACACGAAGAAAATGTATGGTGTCATCATTTATAGACATATGAATGCAAACTAAGCCGCTGAAGGTTACTAGTATAGCATTGTTTACATTATATACATATCAGGAATATATAAGAAACTTGAAGGTAACAAACGAGAGGCAAGACTTGAAACAAGCCGTAGAATGTTAAAGCTCTAAGTTCAAGATTAAGCACACTGGAAACACAAACCAAACACTTAATTTCCATGACAGCGTAAACGCGGTACATCGATTAACGCGCACAATGTACTAGAAGCGAGCACACGCAAAGTAACATCTCACTCGACTGAGTGCGTTATTATTATGAAGCTCCATTTTCTGATTGGCGAACGAATGTTAGTGACGAGCGGAGCGGACGCTGAAGCAATAACGTTTATTAAGGATTCCTTAATACATATGACAGTTATTACAATCAAATATACTTTATTTAAAGCCCTAAAAAGGCGCTTCAGAACAAAACTGCCACCGATTAGGAGAACAATCCTGTCATTACGAAGGCTGGGCGAGAAACGATTTGGATATTTTTTTAAAATATCTACAATGGTTTTAACAGAGGTACAGATAGAGGTAATATTTTCAAACATTACCATCGTTCACATATTGATCCTCTCTATAATAGCATTTTGGCAACTCGCTTGACATAGTGCCTTGAACTAAAATGTAATAATACAATAATGAATAGTGTAAAACATTATTCTATTATTTATTCAAGAGAGAATGAATTTATTGTTTCATGGGAACTACGCACTTTATCTTCTTAAATATAGGTTGCCTTTTATTTTTAATGTAATTTAACGACACCTACTCAATTATTATATCTCTTTTTTGTTACTTCTTTTAAATTTATCAATACTGTTGCGCATCTACTTACGGAAGATTGAAAATTTTACCATCTAACTGTTAATCTCGACAAAATCGGTGCAGCCATTTCGGAAATTAATCCGGATAAATATAAGATCTATCTATGAATATCTAACGCATCGTCAATTCATCTATCCGTTAGAACGTTTAAACGAGAAAGAACTGCTTATTTAGTTTACCAAAAACAAATATCAAATATCGGGCTTAACCGTCAATCCACGACGGGCTTTAATTACTTCTTGTAGTTTCACAGACGTATTCTCTTGCAATGAGATGTAACAACGGCTAATCAATTCCAAACAGACGTGGAAAGTAACGTTCATCCTAAAATTTAATTATCAATTTGCCCACAAAGTAACACCGTCATCAATCAAACTCGTTACCAATTAACCAAAAAGAGTTCCTATACCCTAGTCATTCTGAAAGAGCAATGCGACAAATACCGCTTTTTTAATGACAACATGTCCGCATCCGAACAATCGTAGTGGACTTAGTTACTTATTTAACATTAGCTTTCTTCGTGTTATAATTAGGTTTTTATTCACAAGCCGCGTTCAGTAAACTACACACAAGCATGCTTCCGTATTTATATGTTCTAAAAGCGTATATTACATGAAACATTCATGTCAATTCGTATTTATGACTACAGTAACATATATTCATGAATATTAATACTAAAAAATATAAAGACGTTGACAAATGTTTAATTTATTAAAATATTTTACTGACTGTTACATATTATTCGCGATTTCTTTCTCATTGCCTTTAAACGAAATTACTCGATCGCCATCTATTATAAAATTGTCGCACTAATTCTGAAAGTTAACAGAGCTTCATCGCAGTCGGTTCAATAAGACAGGAACACAAGCTTCCCCGCGCAACTTCGTCTAAGTGAAATAGGTTACCTATTCTATTCCAATTGTATTTCCAAACTCAAGAAGACTTAGAAAACATATAACCCGATTACAGCGACTCCCACCGTTTGCAATTATGAAACCTAAAAATTCAGGGACTTACTCAAACACATACCTAGTAAGTTTAATGAATGACTTACGCATGTGTAAAGAAAATTTCGATAAGGCGGACGTAGCGCCATCTGTCATTCAGCAACATCAATAATTTTGTTTTGTTTGAAATACGAACGACCGTTGAATCATTTGGATATTGTTCATACAAAAATACTAAAATCGCGAATTAATAGGAAGTTACGACGGTGAAAATTTTATGTTGTACATATTTTTTGATGACAAAAAAATCTGGATAGGGGCACCCTAACTACATAGAGGTATGAAATATAATTTACGACCTATTGTTATACCTACACAATATACATAAAAAAACTCATAAAAATCGGTCGTGCCGTTTCGAAGTAGTTCAACCGAGGAGTAACACCATGACACGAGATTTTTATATATTAAGTATGCGAGACAAATAAGATGACATAATGTATTACTTGTATTATAATGTTAAAATGTACATATATAAAATTCCAGGTAGCGTGTTTCCGTAGTCCTTCTTGTAAGCGGCTTACACAATTTTTATGTTTTTTTTTCCCCTATTTATGAGCTACAACTCGTACGTAGCCTTATTATAGAAATCTTAAACATTTCTTTCATTTCTCGCGCAAATATTCTACTATCTATATAAACACTTGGTATAAATGTATATGAGTAGCTATTGCACGCAGCTTCATTGGCATCAATGTAGATTTCACTTAACACACGGGAACCGAACTTTTTTCTAATGGAAGGAGTATTTATATATTTATTTTTTACTGTGATTTCAAAAACATCTTAAAACGATGTTTACAAACTAGTAACAAACAAACAAACAGTAGTAGTAACACTTACAATGTAGCCAATAATATTATTAACGATGCGACGAATCGATTTTAAATTAATATAAAAATATATATAATTCGACAAGCGGAAACGATAGGCAGACGATGTTCTATCACAGAGCTTAATAAATCAATTTAAAGAAACGACAAGATTTGCTGGAAGGTAGAAGAATTTGAAGTCATATATTTTAAAACTAAAAATAAATATGAAATTAAACTTTATGCAAAAGAGAGATCTCAACAACAGCGTCACCTATCGGATGCAACGTTATTTAAGAGCTACTCCCGTAAAAAAGATCACCAGAATTTTACCGATGTCGAGTCCTTCAGTAGACAAGTTATAAAAAAATACGCAGAATTTTGAAATAAAGTAATTTATATTTGACTGTGTACAAGCAACTTTAGATCCTTTCTCTATAAAATAAATGTATGTTTATGTATCCGAGACATTTATTATGTAATTTTTCATACAATCCACTATAATATGACTCGCGACTAGATAATGTTGGCATATATTTTATTATTATTGAATTTTATATTTTTATTTATTTCCACGCGAGTCAAATCGCGAGCGACCAGTAGCGACATTATATTATTTACATTTTCATATAAAAATGAATCGCTAAAAATGTTGCTAAGCGAAAATCTCGAGAACAGGTGAACCGATTTCGCTAATTCTTTTTTGTTATGTTTGTTATTGTCAGGAGAAGATTCTTATGCAAAAAAGCGCATATTTTAATATGCTTGAACCGGAACAGAGTTCGCGGGCACTGCTAGTATTTTCATAGATTTTTGTAAATATGCAACGCTCTATAGGTCGCGAGCCGCGAGGTATCCACAACATAATATATAGTGCCAGATCGAAAATTCCAGCCCAACGAGTACGATAAGTATCAAACTTTTGCAACAAGGTAAATGAACACAAATGTTCTAAAAACAATTTGAAGTCGACGCCAACCCATACAAGGCGGATCGGATAATATAAAATTGCTTATTAGAATATTAACAAAAAAAGAGGGGAAAACTGCAAAGCATTACATGGGTTAAAATCCCCCATAATATCCGTACGGTTTTAGACTGTGAAGATTCAAGATCTCCAAGATCGTAGATCTGTGATCTACTCACCATCAATTAATTCCTTTACGCTTTCACTCGACATGACAGCACCGTGCGTAGGACGGACGCCATCTTGTTTGCACCCGTGTTAAAAAGTTTTGAATCTATTTAACCTCCTTGCGTAATAGCGTGATATCAACAGATTAATCGAACATGTAAATTTTATTTTCAATTTTAAAGTAGGTGTAGTTAAAATATACAAAATCGTTTCCGTTGTTACGATACATAATTTATTCGATTGTTTTGAATTTGTTTATAAAATCCAGATTATTCGCCTTATTTGTATAAATGTGTATTTCATTTTAATATTATTACCATCGTAATTAACTATATTTACATTATATTATACAGTTTGATGATTTGGTAGAAGATAAACTACTTAGTTGTTGAAGGCAATAAACATTGAGTGAAGATACACATTCTTTAATTGAACGAATAATGCACTATTTCCATACTTTACATTAGAATCATTTGAAACAATGCTAAATTCTTGACAGACGTCTCGTAAATAGGATAGATGGGTGATTCATCGGTGCGCGGAACACGCATTCTTTGAAATCTTATCTTTTAGAGCAGGAATTCCTAAACTATTTTAGACCAGAGACCACATTTCCAAAATAATCTGATACAACAGATCTCCACAGCGAGATAACGCTATAAAATCTTATATCTAGTTTTCTTTCTTATTGATACAAAATACTTAAGCCCTTTGAAATATAACAACATAATTGAGATACACAGACGAAGTTGTGGGAATCAGCTAGTTCTCTATAATAGTAAGTTTAAATTTATGAATTAATTTAGTTTATTAGAACTGTCACAAAAATTAAATGATAGGAAATATTACAGTGAAGAATACACCACCGATAATACTGGGTCATATTTTCCCTGAGCAATTTTACACGCGACATTTCAAACCACACACGATCTTATACAGTTACCTCCCGTTAGGTATCGTGATTGCTCAGTTATCTGACCATTACGAGTAGATCTACGAAAAAAAAAAAATATGTAGGAGCATCTGTTACAGTTAATCTAGACTTAAAGGCCATCGTATAATGGTCGTTAAATGATGTAGCACCAAAGTGTTAATAAATCTAGAATTAATCGCTAGTTTGAAGCTAGACATAATGATTTAGACTTGTATTACTTAACGGCTAAGGAAAAACATGACAATTGTAAATTGTGCATAAAGAATATAAAAATTAGAAAAGCTGATATTTTCTATATTAATAACTATGCCTTTTTGTCTGTAAATGTAACGTTATAATTATTATATATATTAAGACAAATGTTATTTATACATTACGAATATTATGTTAAAATATTTTTTCTTATTTGTGATTTTATACCAAAACTAGTGCTCGAGCAATTTTGATTAAATTTACACGAAAAGTAACCATTCTGGAATTATATGACTGTAAAAATATCAATAACAACTCAAAAAATCTTAATAACTCATATATCAAAAAGTAATTTGGATTTATTTAAATGCATTATTATTAGTATATATAATTTCTAAATTATCAAAAAATAATTCTTAAAAAAAAGAGTAAAAATATAATTAAAAGATACATTAACCACCCTCATTAGTACATTGTTGTCGCGTAGCGAATTTTCTGACCTTCACCTTGGCCCAAATTACTTCGGTTATAAGTATCGTTGCATTTTTTTTATACACCATATAACCTTCTTCAATAAATTAGCTATAAAACATAGGAGGAATTTAAACTATATTTAATCTAACTGCTGTTCCACACGTTAGCGCGTCCGAATACACTAAAAATAATTAATTTCACAAGCATACCATTACTATACAAATAGGTTATATTTTTCAAACAGAACCATAAGATACATCTTTGAATACCTTAAGAGATTCTTTTATTTAAAAACAAAACAGAGCTTATCATAAAGACATGAAAGTGAAACACACAAAGTGAAACTTTTTTAATTATAAGGTATACTTTTAAGTTATAAAAATCAACAACAAGCCAATATCACGCGATATTCCGAAGCGGTCATCCATCCAAGTACTTACCGGGCACAGCGTTACTTAACTTCAGTGATCGGACGAAAATCGGTATTTTCAACATTCTACCCGACACAGTGTTTATCCCTACCAATTTTTGTCACACAAAAAGATAGTCGATGAGAATTTTAAAACACTCTCATTAGAAATTTCACTTCAAAAATGGAAAAAGTCCGAGTACAGCTTGCATAGAATTCGTATAGTTGCTTACGCACAGAACCCTAAAGATTTATGACAAATATTTATATAAAAGTTCCGAATATATTGCTAAATTTTGCTGGGAAAAATCGTAAGAAATGACTAACTTTACGTCGGACGTCGTATTGGTCAGAAGGCATACACAATTGTGACAGAAACCCTTTTTTTTTTATATCAAAGGAGGCAAACGAACTGGTGGGTCACGTGATGTTAAGTGATCACCACCGTCCATAGACACTAGCGACATCAGGGACGTCGCAAGTGCGTTGCCAGCCTGTATATGGGAGAAGGGGGAGGGGAAGGAAAGGGAAAGAAGGAAAGAGGAAGGGATGTGAGCCTCCGGCTCTCTCACTGACCGAACGAAACACAACAATTGAAGCACTGTTATTTCACGTCGGTTATCTGTGAGAGGGGTGGTACTACCCCGGAGGAGCCGACCCATTCATGCTGAAACCAAAAATAACTTCAGCGGGGCTCTACCACCTACAAAAATATACCTTAAAATATTGTTGAATTTGGCTTGGAAAAATCGTAATAAATGACTTATGACTTACTTTACGTCGGGCGTCGTATTGGTGAGAAGGCGTACACAGTCGAGGCAGCCCCGCGCGGACGCATAGTGCAACGCCAGGGCGCCGTTGCTGGCGCGTCCGCCCGGCCCCGGCATCGCCCGTCCACACCACCAGCCCTCGACAGCTAACCGACCGCTCCTAAACAACGATACACTTCAATAAACTCTCAATTAATCAACATACAAGAGCGGTATTGTTTATACTTTCACACTTCTTTAGGACGTTTTACAACGTCTTGTCAATTTGTCACTGCTTTTTCTACAATTTGCAAAGTTGTGTTTTGAAGTAATCGTTGCCAGCTGCAATTGACGTACTTTCTTCCGTAATGTAACATAAACGACTCTTTCAACCGTTATTCGTCAAAAATGGATCAAATCGTAAAGTTTGTCGAGCCTGGGAAGTAGGGCTGTAGCTACAGTCGAAATTGAGGTAGGGCAGCATTGGTTACAGGTAGGGCGTAAGTAAAAAAAATATCATAATTGATCTGCTCTCGAATGTCACAAACTGTGGTATGCTCGGACAAGTTTAGATACACTTTCGCAACATTTTTTTTTTACCTCAACCTATGAACAAACAATTTAATTATAACAATTTATCGTAGAGTTTAGAGGAATTTAGAGTAGGGCATTGCCCCACAATGCTCCCCTAGCTACGGCCGTGCTGGAAGGCAGTTTGCCAAGGACTCATCAGATTAGTAAGAAGATGCACTAAACCAGACAAGAAAGAAGATTGCAATTGCCACAGCAATCGGTTTCTGCAACATGGGCTTCATTGGTTTTTCCGTATAACTAATAGACATTTCGATTAACAACATCATTGTTGGTTTTTGGAAACAATATTATGTAATTTAGTTATAATATAAGGAACAAATTAAACATTCTCACAACTCTCCATCTTTGTTTTATTTATTACATCCAAAAACATAACAGTGGTTTTTTCATTTTTTAGCTGAGACTCTTCTGCAAAATGTTCAGTGCAGATGGGGAATACTAATTTTAATAACTTTCTTTGTAAGAGAGGAGTTGTACTTCAAAGGCAAGGATGTAGAAAAGTAATATTTTTAGAAAACAACAATAAGCTAGTCCCCGGTAGAAAAGACATACTTGGCAAAGGCTAAGTTTGAGAATGTGATTTTAATCATAATTATTTATACAAAAATGTCTCTAAATATTTATAATAAAAAAGCAGAAGTTTAATAAAAAAGTATTTTTGAATAAACTTCAATTTTCCATTGTTTATATTTGGCTCCTTAGGATGACGAGTTTGCCGACCACTGGTTTATACCATAATGAGTCACGACCCTCAATCATATAATGAAAAACCTGTCGCAGTGATTATTTCATTTGACCCATTTCGTTATCAGTTAATGGTCGATATTTTGTTGGTAGTAAAAAATACAAGATGAGATTCTTCGAGAAAGTCAAGTCAAAGAGGAATGGCTCAAAAACATACAACGGATCGAAAAATAATTTTTATTAATTTTACAGCAAAATAAGCAGCGATGAACTAAGTAGGTCACGCCAACTAAATAACATAGCTTATCAATGTAAACCAGTATTGGAATACAACTATTTTGATACATATAATATTATTAGAGTTTATCTCGATATTGCAGTACTAACCAAGAATATGTGCGTGTTCGTGTAACTTGTGGAAAATTTGTCACAGCAAAATATGGTGTTCCGACATTACATCACTGAAAATCGAGGTTTATCACTAGTTGTTAGTTTGACTTTAAAGGAAATGAAATTATCTAAACTGATAATACCAATCTCTTTATATACGGTTAACGGGTAAAAGCACATCGATAGATTAAAACATAAACACGAACGGAAATGAAAGCGGTAATGAATCAGTTTATAACATGTTTGGACATCAGATCGATAGATGTAGGTTCGAATCTTTGCGACTACCACCAAATCAAAATAAATTAATTTAAAAATCAAATTAAACTAACTTCAATAAAAAATCAAATCATATTATAAATGACATTAAATTAAAAATCAAATCAAATTAAATTAAATTAAAAACTTGTCACCAAGCATCTATTAACGTGTTCTGGCAACTGCATGTGGGAGTCAGCCCCATCTAAGTTTGGTGTGTTTACCATCTTAGAGAACATCTTAATTTAACATCAATTGACATTGCAGCCAAAAGCTAAAACCCGTAAAGTATTTTAAACAATACGACATTGACACCAACACAAGGTTATCATAAATTACAATAACTAAGAAATCGACAATGTTTCACCAAATTACAATTGTAATCGAATCATTATTTAAATTGAGTTTTTATGATGTGTCCCTCAGCATTTTTCAAGAGAAATAAAAAACGCCGATTGTGAAAACAATGAAACATTTTAGTTGTATTAATAAATGGGTTGTTAACTTAAATTTCTATCGGTAAGCAAAAGAAATATATATTTCATCATTTATTCATAGGCGACATATTTATTTAAATATACAGATCATATTAGTCCCATGTAACAGTATTGAAACATGTCAAAAATATTCCAAAAAGGTCCAGTCGCTGTAAGTTAAGAGATACTTTCGACGTCCCACGATAGAGAATCACATATTTCTGTGCACTATTTAATCTAGGTACCGACTTCAAATATATTATTTATTTAATGTGATAATTTAAGTACTCTTCACTTTTTAATATCTTATTGGTTTTTGGTAATGAAGTAACTTTTAATTTTTTTTGTTTAAAAATGTATTATTT
Source organism: Antheraea mylitta (assembly GCA_014332785.1). Classification (NCBI taxonomy): domain Eukaryota; kingdom Metazoa; phylum Arthropoda; class Insecta; order Lepidoptera; family Saturniidae; genus Antheraea; species Antheraea mylitta. The sequence goes on along the minus strand of JACEII010000065.1, from coordinate 1,390,653 downwards.
CATCTAATATTTCGACCTTTCTGTTAATACCAAATTAAATTAAGCATTATCTGTTTCAGGGAGACCTGGCAGCAGACTTTCTATTCAGTACATTGCACAGTACCGTCCACTATGATGTTAAAAATTCTCACGAGATTTCATATGGTGAAAATCTATTAAAACGTTTCGACTACAGAGCGTACCAAAAAAGTATATGTACAAAGGAGAGATATTACACACAAAAGAAATATGAATGAAAAAATGAAAAGAAATAGTACACACAAATTTAGCTCCGTTAATATTATTTCTTTTAAATTGTTAATAGTATTCGTTTTAAAAGCAAATGTGTTTTAAAATGTGGTAAAGGAAGTGATATAGCTTGCTTGCAGTTATTTTCCTTTAACAAAGTGCAAATCACGCAGTTCAACTTTCATCGTCATTGTTGTTGTGATTACAAATTTATTTTTACACCGGTACAGTGCTGTGGGTGAAATGGAATTGTATACCGAACTGAAGTGTAATATGGACAAAATGGCTGAGTTCTTTGATAGCAGGATGAACGAATTCCAAGCCAATTTGTCAACTTCGAAGGGTGTATCTACAGATGTTAGTAGTTTATCGGCTGAGTTTTATGCGTTCAAGAGCTGTATATGGCAGGCGGTTACTATACTGAGACAGCAGATGGATCTGTTGCTTAAGCTTCATGACCGTAATGAGATCAGAAATCGAGGAAAGTTCCTAATCTTTCACGGAGTGATGGAAAACGATAATGAAGTGTGTAGTGAAGTCATTACTAATACTATTGTAAAACAGATGGGAGAATCCAATTTTGAATTGGGTTTAATTTCCCGATGTCATCGGTTCGGACGTAAATCTGGTAATCAAGCAAAACCGCGACCTATATTGGTTAAGTTCAAGAAGAGTGATGTACGAGATTCAGTGTGGTTTAATAAAAAAAAAATGAAAGGTACCGGCATCACACTATCAGAGTTCTTAACGAAACTACGGCATGACGTGTTTATGGCAGCTAGGGAAAAGTTTGGGCTGACTCAGTGCTGGACCCGAAATGGTTTCATTTATATAACTACGCAAGATGGATCTAAACACAAGATTGAAACCATGGCTGAACTACATAAAATTGACAATTCTTGTGCCACCCCCGCAATACCGCCAAAAATACCATTAATGGTGAGCTCCAATCACAATATTAATCAAAGACCAAAAAGGCATATGACCAAAGCTAAATAGAATTTGTACATAATAATAAACATTGTATGTGTTGCTATGGTTATAATATTATGTACTGATCCTTTTGTCTACTCAACAATTGTAGTTCAATATTGTTTAGGTTACTTAATTTGAAGAATATTACTTTTTTGTTTTCTCTATTCATATTATTTGGTGATACTGTGGTCTTCTATTATTACTGTGTTAGTTGTGAGTTATTAGTTAAGGTTTATATATATAGAAAGTATACAGGTTTCATAAATCTAAACATAAAAATAAACATAGAACAGCAGTTTGTAGTGTATACTGGTTGTGTTTAGTTAGTATTATCACTTACTATATATATATATATATCTACGGCTGTACAGTAATCATGTATCTCAATATAAGTGTGCATACCATCTTTATTTTTTACTTGGAGTATCCATTTGTATTGCATCACTTATGCTACGACCGACAATGTATGTAACTAAACTTATTAAATAAGCGTTACTCTTGTTAAACCGTTACAACCACTGTAATCTCAAATTTAATATAATTTACTGGTATATTCTGTAATACTTTTGTTGTTATCTTGTTTACTGCTGGCAAGTTATATCGTGCTAGTTTGTTCTTGAGATCATTAATATTATTTTGTTTAATGTAATAGTGTATCATATAGTTTGTATAATTTATATTCTAATTACCTTTAGTTATTTTGTGCTAATTAAATATATTAAAGAAACATTCAAAGGTAGGAAGGAAATACGCACATATACGCAAAGTTGTGTAACATGTTAAATAACAGTAATTCAGACAGCTCGTATGGTGGAACTCCACAATCAGTCTTATTACAAACATTATCAGATGAGCAGAGTGATGATAGTTTTCAGAGTGCATCCTCGCAATCTCTTCCTTTAATTGAATCTCTAACACAATGTTTCCAGTCATTTCCTAAAAACTTTAACGTAATTCATATTAATGCCCAAAGCATTCCTAATCACTACACCGATATTGTGTCGTCGTTTGATGTGACCAACATTCATGCTATTCTCATTTCAGAGTCTTTTTTAAAGCCTTGTCTTGCGTCAGCACTTTATAGTTTACCTGGATTTCAACTTATACGTAATGACCGTACGGGGAAGGGGGGCGGTGGAGTAGCGATATATCTACGCAACCAAATTCCTTATTCAGTAATATCAAAATCAGACTCTGAATATTCCGGTACCTCTGAGCATCTTTTCCTAGACATAAAACTGTCTCACACCAAGGTGCTTTTAGGAGTTTTCTATTCTCCAAATCTGACTATAAATTATTTTAATACTCTTGAAAATCTTCTAGAACATTTTATGCCTATTTATTCTCACTCGTTGATACTAGGTGATTTTAACACATGTCTTTTGAAAAAGGATCATCGCACACGGAAGTTAATTTCTTTAGTTAACGATGCAAACATGAATATTTTACAAACTAGTTCTACTCATCATTTCCCAAACTGTGAGCCCTCCCTGCTAGATCTGATGATAGTAAGTTCTACAGATCACGTAGATTCATACGGGCAACTTTCAGCTGACGCCTTCTCTTATCATGATCTTGTTTACTTATCGTATAAGGTACGACCTCCTAAATTGAAACATAAAGTAGTAATGCAGCGTAATTTTAATAAATTAAATATAGAAAGGCTTCTCCAGGATGCTCAGATGCTTGACTGGAATGCAGTAATTCAGTGCCAAGATGTTGATAAGATGGTTGAAATATTTAACTCTCTCCTTACTCAACTATACGATCGGCATGCTCCAGTGCATGCTGTTAAGCTAAAACATTTACCTGCTCCCTGGCTAAATTCTGATTTACGTAAATTAATGAACAAAAGGAATATTGCTAAATCTAATTATAAAAAAGATCCATCTGAAAAAAATAAAACCAAATATAAGTACCTACGTAATCGATGTAGTAGAATGTGCAGAGATGCGCAGAGACGACATATTCATGCATCTATTGAACATGGTGATGGACCAAAAATCTGGAAATTTTTAAAATCAGTAGGAGTTGGGAAGTCAAGAGATCTTGTGACAACTAATATAGATGTTGAAGCTTTGAACAACCATTTTGCATCCAATGTCCACAACTTCGATTTGATCACGAAATCAGAAACATTGAACAATTTACTAAACGTGTCAAAACCGTTGTATGATGGCTTCATCTTTAATCGAGTAACTGATAAAGAGGTAGAAAATAGTATTAAAGCTATATCCTCTAATGCAGTTGGAAATGACGACATTAGTCGTAAAATGATTCTTCCAATTTTAAATATTATCCTACCTACCATCACATTCATTTTCAATATGTCCCTATTCTCCTCTACTTTCCCAGCTATCTGGAAACAAGCTACTGTTGTACCGCTTCCCAAATGTAGTAATCCAGCTGATTTTTCCCAATTTAGACCCGTTTCGATACTCCCTTTTTTATCAAAAGCATTTGAACGACTTGTTCATAAACAACTCTCATCATTTTTACTTGTTAATGATATTTTAAATCCGTGTCAATCAGGTTTTCGTTCCGGTCATAGTACTGTAACGGCGCTAGTAAAAGTCTCTGATGACATACGTCAGGGCATGGAAAACCAAAAGGTGACGATACTTACCCTTCTGGATTTTAGTAATGCTTTTAATACTGTTGATTTTGACGTCCTTCTAGCATTACTTGACAATATAAATTTGGCTCCTTCTGTTGTAGAGTGGTTTGTAAGTTACTTGAAAGGCCGTCGTCAGCGTATCCGGATCGACGACAAATATTCACAGTGGTGCGAAATTACCACTGGTGTTCCACAAGGAGGTGTACTCTCTCCTCTGCTTTTCTCAATTTTCATCAATTCCATAACTAATTCTCTCTCCTCTTCTTATCACTTATATGCGGACGATCTGCAGATTTATTACCAAGCACCAGTGACTGATTTATCTGATGCAATAGACGTCATGAATTCAGATCTACATAAGGTTGGACACTGGGCTGAATCCCACGGACTATCTCTTAATCCCAACAAATCCCAATGTTTACTCATTGGTAGTACTAGGCAACTGCACAAGATAGGGAACTCTTTAGCACCCATCTGTTTGAACAATGTTACGATTCCTTATTCCACCACAGCCAAGAATCTAGGTGTAATTTTTGACAACAATTTATCTTGGAAAAATCATGTGAGTGAAGTTAGTAGAAAAATATTTGCCTCTTTGCGTTCATTGAGAAGAATGTGCAATCTGTTACCTACATCGACTAAAGTCATGCTTGCAGAATCATTACTTTTGCCTATCATTGATTATGCTGATGTCTGCTACCTGGACGCTAATGAGGAATTAATTAATAAACTGGAGCGGCTACAGAATACTTGCATTCGCTTTATCTATGGACTTAAGAAATTTGATCATGTGTCTGAATACCGGTCAAAGCTTAAATGGCTACCAATTCGATACCGACGAAATAGCCACATCCTGTCTCTCCTGTATAACGTTCTTCATAATCCCAATTCCCCTCCCTACCTAAAATATAAATTCGAGATGTTAGGTTTCAGAGGTTCCCCATCACATCGTCTATTTTCTCAAAGTATACTCAAATTCCCAATTTCTCATACTAAATTTTATAATAGATCATTTGCAGTTCAAGCTGTACGTCTATGGAATGCACTTCCTTGCGATATTAGGCAGGCAAGATCTGTGACAACGTTTAAAAAATATCTCCACCGGCATTATCTCTCGCTGTCCTAGTTGAACTGTTTTGTTGCGTTATTTCTATTTTTCTTCTTTTTCTTACATTTTCTATATATTTTTATTGTTTATTATTTTCGTGTAAGTCTGTGTATATTTATATTGCCACCTGTTATTTTAAAAGATTGAATGTCTCCCTAGGGTTGCCTGGAAGAGATCGCTCTAAGCGATAAGGCCGCCTAACTGTACACATATTGTAATTGAATGTATAACTTTGTGTATCTTTAAAGTGTGTGCAATAAAGAGTTTTATTATTATTATTATTATTATTATTACCCTCCTTCTGCCCAGTCGAGTATATTATACATTGCGTCAAAATAAAGTGTGTCGTGACAAGACATACATTGAGAAAGGAAATTAAGTACATTCTTGTTGTAGTTTTATTTTGAAGACCATATGAATGACTGTTAAATACGATTCAATTGTAAAAATAATCATATATAGAAATGCTCCTGTTACTAAATAAAATCTAACAAAAACTCACGAAATGTATTCAGTTGTTCAACTATTAACGCGATATCTTAGACGCAGAATTATGATTTGCTTTTTTTAATGGTTTATCACAAAATAAATCTCAGAAAAATCAAACTTTAGGAAAAAAACATTCTATGTTTGTTTTCTTATAATAAATTATATGGTATATTTGTCATACATAACATACGATTATTTAGAAAATGCAAATACTAGCTATTACACTATTGCTATATTGTAATTAATTAATTACAAACTATTGAAAACATGGGAATTAGCAAATAAATACATTTATAGATACAATGTATGTGATCACCGGTTTCCTTGAATGAACACAGTTGTTGTGAATAGTTAGTTCTGGCAATACATTTTTCATATTTAAATAAAATAAGTAAAGAAATATAATTAATTATAAGTAATAGAATCATATGAATTTTCAATATAAGAAACTCAACTTTGATTTTACGCTATCTAGCGGTAGATACTCAAACTACTTCAGTTCTAAGAGGCATTTTAATTCGTTTGTTCTACTTGACAACAGATGGCGCTGAAAACTATGCTTTAATAATCTACACACTTAAATTGATTAAATATTTCGCTTGACATTTGAAAAATAAATCAACCAACAGACTCCATATTTATGATCATTTTAAACAATTTGTTACACACGTAAAATATGGACTTTATTATCACGTGTTAAATGACTTATCTGAATGTATAATTATTTACTACAAGCATGCCGCCGGACATATATTACCTTGTAAATATCATGAATAAAAATTAATATTAATGAACATACAAGGCACACTCGATTAAAGTTAACACAGAGCCTAAACATAGTAAAATTATTCAAACCATACCGTTTCAGTCATGTAAAAATACATACATCTCAATTCGCTACAAAACCCCTAGAGACAAAAACGTTAGAAAGACTATTCGACAGATTGTGTTATAATTATTTTCAAAAGAAAATTATAAAACCACAATTACTAGAATATTTAATGCTAACAAAACTATGTTAAATGAACTTATTGACGTGTATTTGGTACTTCTAGAACAAGTGCAACAGCGCAGCGGATGGACTGAGATAGCAACAAAAACATCGGTCAAGTGCGATCGAGACTTGCGACCGAAGGTTTTGTATAGACACAAAATGTTTTTATCATATATTTCCACAAGGAAATCTGTTTTTGTGCACTCATTTTGAGATACTTACACTTATATTGACTTTATAATTTATACTACAACTATGATGTTTGTATGTTTGTTTGTTACGCTTTCACAACTTTATTACTCATTCGATCATTACGCAATTTTGCATACACATTTTCAAGGACACAAAAAAGGACATGCAGTACATATTATCCACAAAAAACTCTACTCTTCTCAAAGAGTAAACCAGATCTACACAAATGCGACCAACGCCGCGATAAAAAGGTAATATTACGATAAAGTAATATATAATAAAAGAAACGTAAAGTTTATATTATAAAAAACCAATTTTATCATGAATACTCACAATAAATTATGACTTACAATTATATATAATTTAAAATCACACACAAAGTCACATGGATATTTATGTTTGAATATATTAATTTATTTATGTAAAACACGTGTTTTAGATTCATATATATCTAATCACGATACTGATCATTATATCACGAAAACTTGACAGACAATTACCAACCAACTGCATAGTGTCGCTTTTAGGTGTCGATGTGCGGGAGCATCGTAAAAATTCAATTATCATTTTTTCCAAACGCGCCAATAGAACTACAAAAAACTGAATAAACATGTTTCTGACTATAAGTACATCCTTCAACAACATTTTCTCTGTCAATATCAACTAACTACGTATTACGATTCAAAATTTACAGCCCATAAAACGTAGGAGATAGTTTTAATAATAAGATTCCTTATGAGGTACCCTAAAATATCCGCGACGTGGTTTAATGTCAAACTCATGAACTTTCGGAACTAGCTATTTCCAGAATGCTTCACGTTCGCAGTACATAACGACAGATGAGTTTATATTATATGCCATAGAAGTCATGGCCAAAGTCAACAGATTCAAGTCTTTCATAGCCAGACCGAGTGACTCTAGACGACGTATTGACAATGCTAATTTTATTTTTCGAATTAATTATTCACGCTTGGGGGCCGACAACTGAGAGGCCTTCACAGCTTCAGCGTTTTTATGACAAGCGCTTTAGCTATTCAGCCATACGGCAACAAACTCAAGGACACCAAAATGGTCGAGCTTCTGATTAGCCTGTTGCTTTTAATGCAATAGTGTGCCTATATCTAAGCTATTTTTTTATTTGATAGGAGGCAAACGATCATCGCCGCCCATAGACACTAACAACACCAGGATAGTCGCAAATGCGTTGCCAGCATGTGTTTGGGAGAAATGGGGAAAAGAGGAGGGAAGAAAGGAGAGGGAAGGGGAGGGGCAGGGAAGGGAGGGGAAGGGAGGTGGAAACGCAACAATGCTAGCACTGTTACTTCACGTCGGTGTTTCTGTGAGACGGTGGTACTACCCCGAGCAACCCAACCTATTTATGCTGAAACCAATAATAGCTTTAGCGTGGCTCTACTAGCTATCATGCTAGTTAACTAACTACACTACCAATAGGTACACATCTCAATGATATTATACGTTGAAAGGTGTAGACACGTACCTATGTGATATTTTAACAAAAGAAATGGCACAATAACACACACATGTAAAGTAACATTGTAATGTCACACTATCTTTGAAAAAATGTGGAAGTAAGATATGAGCATGTTCTTAATATCCGTGGCGAAAACGAAATAGTTATATGTTGCTATGTTTTTGTTAATGAAAAACAATAACAAAGAATAATTACAACAGTTATGAGAACATGCTGTGTTATATAATAATCTTTTTACTTATAATATTACTCTTACATGTATTTCGAATCTGAAATCGAAAAAAATAAAGAATAAAACTGGAGGATTATAAGTGTACCTACGATGTGCATATGCAAGTCTGTGGGTGATCTGTGTTGTGTGTGCTGAGCTAGTGAGTGTAATGTCAGTGTCTCATATTAGCAGCAAACTCAAGAGCTCCAGTCTAGGGAATAGACATGACATGGGGTCCTTCAAGCGTAACGTGAAGAGACATTTACACAGGCCGGCATGACGGCGGCGACCAGTGATGGATGATCGGTCTCTCGGTGGTTGCCGTTGTTTTTGGATTGTACTATGCTTACCACCAGGCATAGCACAGTCACTTTGTCGTGCAGCGATAAAAAAAAAAAAAAAAAAAAAAAAGAAATAAGCCTTTCTAATCAAATTAAAGTCAAAAATACTTTACTCCATTTAGACCTTAGAAGGCGGTTATGAACATCAAAACTACCACCGGTTTGGACAAATGATCCAGATATCGAGAAAAACCGGCAAGAAACTCGATCTAATTTATCTTTATAACAAATGACAGTTACGATCATTTATAGCAGGTACACAAAGAGATGTATTCGAGATATCACCATCAATCACATATCGATCCACCCTATACTACTAGCCTTTTGATACCAATTAAACTCGCTTGACATAGCGCTTAAAACTTAAAATCCGACAAATCAGTAATATGCTTTAGGATTTTTTTGTAATACTATTACAACCATTACTTACTATAATATATACTATAAGTAACTTAATAGTTTACTAAAAATTGTTAAGGGTTTTAATAAGTCAGAAAAATGGGACGACCGTTTTGTCACAGTTTCTAGTATTTAAATCACGCTTGTCTTTTACGAAATCTAGCTTTCCAAAGTTTTTGCAGAAAATTATCAAGAATGTATTGAACGTATTCTAGTCAGTCGAACAGTCTTTGAACAAATCGATAACATACAATTGAAATTAATTACTAGAGATTTGGTTATAATATTTGGATTATCCATAAAGAAATCCATGGCGTTAATTTGCCAAAAATGGATCGCAATAATTTTACATAATTAGCAACGTTTATTAACCAATAAAATAAACTTGTTTATTGATTAACCTTTCAGTTTTGTGGACATAATAATAACTTTTTTTTATATAATCGTGTTTTAAGTTTTATTTAAAATAAGCACAAAATAGATTTTACATTATAGCAAGTAATAACGACAAACTCCTTGGGTGTAACCTACTTATGTGAAGTCATTAAAGGAGTGTTCAAATTTAAAATGTTGGTGATCCACCTCAATATTGTTACACTACGATCGATCAACTGAAAGACTGCAGAATTGTCGTTTAGTTAGGTGTAGGTAACTACCGCTAAAAATAATTAAAGAAAGTGATAAGGGGTTATCCTGGTCTAATTGAGGATCAAATTTTGTAGGGGGTAGAGCCACGCTGAAGCTATTATTGGTTTCAACATGAATGGGTCGGCTCGTCCGGGGTAGTCCGTTCGGTCATTGAGAGCGACGGAGAACCGTTTCCCTTCCCCTCTCCTCTCTCTTCACTTCCCCTCTCCTCAAAACCCTCCCCTTTCTCTCCATTCCCCCAAACACAGGCTGGCAACGCACTTGCGACTCCTCTGGGGTTGCTAGTGTCTATGAACGGCGGTGATCGCTTAACAACAGGTGACCCGCATGTTCGTTTGCCTCCTATATGGTATAAAAAAATTTAGTTGTTTATTCATTACATTTTGGTTTAATTACCTATCCACTCAAACAAAATTTTTGATATAGAAATATCGGCAAATTTTTTTCGAGTTCGACTCAAAAAGCACTTGCGATCGTCCGTTTGAGCACCCAGGTCTAAATGTACTAATAGATTATTTTAATCAGAAGTGTGTGTTTTGTTGTGAAGTTTGTGTTGATGGTCACTGTTCTTGTTAAACTTTACTGTGCAAGTACATCAACATCAAGCACATCAAGCATAGTGCAGTCCTTTATCGTGCTACAATAAAAATAAATAATTGAAAGAAGCTTCGTAACACTCTTTACCTAAAAACTGTTTTTTCTATCATGTAATTTTAAACCTGCTATATTTTTAAATGACATACTGTAAAGATCAATTCAATTTTAATTAAACGCCCAGTATAGGTAAATCTTCAACTGAATAAATATTAGATAATATTATATGAACAAAACAACTTCGTAAGTAAGCCATTATTTATTTATTACTATTTTAAAGACAAAATTTTTTATTGAAAGTTATGCCTAGGTGATAAATTTTCTAAACAACTTACATGCAGAGAAAGGTACCGTTCCAGAGGTATAAGTTAAATCTACATTAACGCAAGCGGAGAACCGTTTTGGACGCGCTAGCGAACGCACGTGTCCGATATCTCCTCTGTTCGAGATCTTTTGTTCTCGATTTCATTGTGCTTTGTTTAGTGCAGCTGTGGCACACGTGTACAAAATCTACCTGAGTGAGTGAGACATTCCCTTATTTATATATTTACCCGTTTATTTATATACTCATTTTTCTATTCCTTATTCTTAAATATCTAACCAACTATTATTTATTTGTTTAATTATCTATTTATTTCCTCATATATTTAGTTAATTTTTATCTATTCAGTGATAAAGTAATCTATTGCTGTGCCCCCGTATATATGTAAGTACCTATTTATTATTATTTATCTATTTATTTAACCATTATTTATTTATGTTATAGTATTTTATTCATATACATGGTCCCCTGCCTCGCCCACTCATTTATTTATTTTGTGCTTTCGCTTTGTTTAAACAATTCTCTTGGTCCGGACTCGATATAGTTCCGTAGCTTACCGTTTGGCGTGCCCCCCTGCCCTTAAGGCAGGGAGGTTGGTTCGCGGCCCCTCCCTCTCAGTCCATCGCGATGGACACACAAAGATTTGAAAGGTTCTGTCGCAGCCTTCTCGCGCAAGGCGTAGATGAGAAACTATTTAATACCGCTTTAATAGATGCATCGCAGCCCTCCGAGGGCACGCAATATGTCGCGAACTTGCCGACCGCGAATTCCTTCGCATCACTCTCGCCGCAATCGCCTCTCGATGCGCGAGACAAGGACCTATTAGAGGCCCCAATATCGAGCTCTAGTTCGGAGTCCGACTCCGAAATGGAGCTAGAAGTAACGGCGTCCGCCGAACCAACCGCGACCGCGACTACGACCGCGATTCCCGCGCCTTCAGCGCAGCTAGACAAGGACGGCTATACGACCGTTTCGTATAACAAACGACGCCCGGCTAGTCCGTTAGAGCAGGGTTCCGCAGGCAAAATTGTCAACATAGAGGGCGCCCGTGTGCCAGCACCAGCTATACCGTCGCGAAAACCGAGCGCGAGTAAATCTAGCTCCGTCTCGCTCTCGCAGGGCTCCGCAGTTAGGAAGCCGCGCCCCCCGCCTCCTGTTACGATTCAGGATAAATCAAAATGGACCGCGATTTCCAACCGACTTAAGACCCTTAAGGTCAATTACACGTCTGCACTTAGCACTCCGGCGGGCATCCGTGTTAAGTGTCCCACCTCCGACGACCATCGCGCTCTTATACGATTCCTTACTGAATCGAAACTCGCGTACTTTACTTACGCGTTAGAAGACGAGCGCCTCCTGCGTGTCGTGTTACGCCGTGTCCCGGCCGAAATCTCGGTCGAGGACGTTACCCTCTCCCTTAAGGAGAAAAACTACCCGGTGCGTGAGGTACACCACGCACCCGCGCTCCTTATAATATGGTTCTCGTTCTCCTCGACCGGTCGCAGGAGGGCAAGGCCATCTTCTCACTCACTTCGGTGTGTGATCTCAATGGGGTCACCGTTGAGCCCCCACGCAAGACCCACATTCCTTCGCAGTGCCATAACTGCCAGAGTTATGGGCACTCCGCGAAGAATTGTCATCTCCGTCCCAGGTGCGTCAAGTGCCTGGGAGACCACGCCACGAAGGAGTGCGAGCGCACCCCTGGCACTCCCGATCCTCCCAGCTGTGTGCTTTGCGGTAACGCGGGTCACCCCGCGAATTATCGCGGTTGTCCCCGCGCGCCGCGCTCACAAAGTCCCCGTCAGGCGAGGCAGGCGCCCGGGGCGCCTGCAGCCGCCGCCCGCCCTCCGCCTCCACCTCTCATGTCCGTGGAGGCCTTCCCGGGCCTGCCGGGCGCCTCCCGCGCCCCGGTTGCGCCCGCGCCCACGATCTCACCGCGCTCGCCACCCTCTGTGCCGCGCGCGGCCCAACCCGGGCGGGCCCCTATGGCCCCCTGGGCCTCCCGACCTCAGCCTCAGGCCTCTTCTAGGCCTCAGGCGACTCATGCTCCATCAGCTCTCTCAGGTAAATTCGACTGGATGGAGCACTTACTCAGAGAACACGACATTCAGGAGGTTATCGCCTTCCATGCCATAGTCGAGGTAGAAGAAGGTTGCGGTCTTCTCACCGCTATAGCGCGTTTTCCGGCTATCGGAGCCACAATTCAGCGCCTCGCCCGTTCACCGTCGTTTAAATAAGTTTTAAAATTCACGAGTCTTAATAAAGTAAAACCACGCGGTCTATGTCTCTCGTTTTTCAATGCGAGATCCCTTCGGTCACAGCGCGATCTAGTAGCTGACTTTTTACGCGATAGACAGATTGATGTTTTCCTTATCCAGGAAACGATGTTAAAACCGAGTATGCGTAATCCGAGAATCGCGAATTACTGTATAGTCAGGAACGACCGTGTCATCCGCGGGGGTGGCACGTTAATCTATTTTAGGCGTTCGTTGTATTGCATGCCGTTAGATCCGCCTGCGCTTACCAATATGGAAGTGTCAGTGTGTAAATTAGGTATGACCGGTCACTCGAATATTATTTTAGTTTCCGCGTATTTGCCACCAAACAAAGAATTGCTAAGATCCGATTTACAGGCGCTACTTAACTTAGGAGATTCAGTTATTATAGCGGGGGACCTCAATAGCGGGAACGTTATCTGGAATAGTCCGTGTACCTCTCGTAACGGGAGAATACTCGACGAACTAGGTAGGGTTTTCGTTTTTGACGTCATAGCCCCTCTGGAACCCACACACTATCAAGATCATTGCCGACCCACAGTATTAGATATAGCTCTATTAAAAAATATCACGCTTCCTGTACGACTCATACAAGTAGTTCACGAACTTGATTCAGATCATCGCCCGGTTGTTTTACAGTTAGGTCACAATTCAGACTTCACCCCGACGTCGGTTAGGGTGGCTGATTACGCGAAACTCGTTCAATATTTTAAAGAAAATCCGTCGTCTAGTAGTTTAGACAGGATTCCGGACGTGTTGGTGTCTAAAGCCGACGTGGATTCGGCCATCGATTCCCTGGTTGATTACCTCCAGACCGCCGTCAGGCTGACCTCGAAAGAGGTACAAGCGGCGAACGATCACCGTTTTATACTCCCTGACGACGTGAGAGCATTGATCACGGAAAAGAACGCCGCGACTCGAGCTTACGACGCTTACCCGTCTGTAGAGAATCGCGATCGTTTACGTTTGTTACGAAAAACAGTCAAGTCTCGTATTTCTGAGATCCGGGGCAACAGGTGGGACAGACTTCTGGAAGGTCTCCAGCCGTCTCACCTATCGTACTGGACTCTAGCGCGAACTCTCAAATCAGATATGGTCACTCCAATACCTCCTCTCGACAGAGACCCCGGGTTGCCTCCCGCGTTCGATAGCATAGATAAAGCGGAATGCCTTGCCGCAAGCTTAGAGAAACAGTGTTCGCCAAACACTGATAACACTGACCCTTTCCATAACGGATTAATCGAATCAGCTGCGGAGCATGTACTCGCGTCTCCTCCGGCGGATACCCTAACCGCGATCACTTTCGATGAAGTTGCAGGCGCAATCAAGCGTCTCAAGCCTAGGAAGTCCCCAGGTCCCGATGGGATCAGGAACGAGGTTCTGAAACTCCTTCCTGATCGCATCATAGCTCTATTGGTCTGCGTCTTCAATGCGGCCATGTCCCAGGGTCACTTTCCAGCCGTCTGGAAAAAGGCCGTAATGATAGGTATTCACAAGCCCGGCAAGAAAGCTACGCTTCCCGTTAGCTATCGCCCCATTAGTCTGTTAGATACCTTAGGAAAACTTTACGAGCGGCTCCTTCTGAACCGTCTTTAGTTCTCGATTATAGATTTAAAATTAATACCACCTGAGCAGTTCGGATTTCGCGCCGAACACTCTTGCACGAATCAAGTACACCGCCTCACGGAGTACATTTTCTCTAAATTTAACGCCGATCCGAAACGTAAACCGAAACGCACAATTGCAGTCTTCTTCGATATTGCCAAGGCCTTCGATGAGGTCTGGCACGGAGGGTTCATCCATAAATTATGTAAATCTCACGTACCCGATAGGTTAATTCATATTATCCGCGATTATCTTACTGATAGGACATTCCGCTTCAGAGTGGATGGTGAACTATCGCTGCCCTACTCGATACGCTCAGGTGTGCCACAGGGCTCCATACTCGCGCCCACGCTCTTCAATCTGTTCATCAGTGACCTACCTCGGTCTCGGGGGGTCGAGGTAGGTTGTTACGCTAACGATACCGTTATTTACACATCCGGCTGGCGGTCGGACTTTCTTAGGAAGCGCATCGAAAAAGCCGTTCATACTCTCGGTGAATGGTTTCGTCGATGGCGCATAGAAGTTAATCCCGATAAGAGTGCCGCAATACTCTTCGATCCCACGAAACGCGTTAATAAATTTGAGCCCATCAGGCTATACGGAATCGATATCCCTTGGGTCGAAGAGGTCAAATATCTCGGTGTCACATTAGATAAACATTTAAATTTCAATTCACATACAGACAGAGTGCGAAACAAAGCCGTTATGGTCTTGGGTCGCCTCCATCCGTTGCTTTGTCATAAGAGTAAGATGTCCCTCAGACACAAGCTCACTTTGTATAAGACGTGTATCCGTCCCGTGATGACATATAGCTGCCCCGTTTTTGCGCATATGTCCAAAGATAACTTTCATAAGCTGCAGGTTCTCCAAAATCGAGTTTTACGTAAAGTGACCGGTGCTCCGTGGTTCATTCGGAGAGTCGATCTCCATAGAGACCTAGAGATCCCTTCTATCTGGGCGTACGTAAAATCACTTACGATTAGTTATTTTGAAAAAGCTGCGAATCATCCCAATCCGTTAGTGGTATCCGCCGCAAACTATGAACCCGTACCTAACGCTGCGCGTTATAAAAGACGTCCGCGATGCATTTTTACCGACCCTCCTGATTTAATCACGTCAGCGAACGATCAGTACCAGCCTGTCCCTCGAAACAGAGCGTGCTCACGCCCACGCCCGCGTAACCACAGATCACCCTCGGCAGCGGCTCAAGCCTAGGTAAGCGGCGTAGAGCCCTTGAGTACGCTGCTCACGCGATACAGTGACACAAAACCTTATATCACGCTTACACGCTGTTTTTCTTTTTCAGAGAAATAAACCACAAAGAGTTCTACCCTTATTTTTCCCTATCCTATCCTACATAGTTTAGAGGAATTTTTCCGACACAAAATACATATAAGAGTTATTGAGACACGCATGCTTGGTACAAATACATGTTTCAATAACTCATATACGTATATCTAGATAGCTTAGGTTAGCTCAGATAGATCGTGATTTTTGCAAAAAACAGGCGACAGCCCAAGTCGAGGTGTGCCGTGCACCCTTGAGTTAGTCGCCCTAACATCCCAAATCGACTGAGTGCCTTAAGCGCTCGCCTCAATAGTTCGGTGAAGCTGTAAAAACCTATCCAGGTCAACAGCGTTTTCATTTCGAAAAAAAAAACTTTATATATAAATTTCTTCTGTACGTGTGTATATCACTGAACTCCTCCTAAACGGCTGGACCGATTTTGATGAAATTTTGTGTGCGTATTCCAGTGGATTCGAGAATGGTTTAGATTCACAATTGGACTCGGAAGATGGCGCTACGATCGGATAATACTTTTTTATTATCAGGGCGGGACAACGTCCGTAGGGACCGCTAGTACTATATATTATGTCTTTATTCTTTTATATTTATTTTAAACTATAAATTTATATTGGGTGTTGTAGTGATTTTGTAGATCATAATAATATCATATAAATATATAATAAGATCATAAATTTAAGTATGACGAATTGAGACTTACAAATAAAAACTTCGACTTCTCTGTAATGTAACATATTTTTAATGGTAGCCCTAAAATTGCATAGCATACAGCATGCTATAATTGTATAGCATATCAATAGGTAAACGACAAAAATTGAAACCTTTAAGTCTTTATTCGTCATACGTCACGATTCTTACGTCTACTAAACTACAACATTTGTACTCTTTTTCAAAACAACCGTATTAGTACATATTTAGAACTTAAAATACTGAGTTGTGGTCGAATTCCGACGACTGTACGGCCACTAGTTAAAAGGAAATTCTCTTTTTGGACTTCACAGGCAGCTTGAGAAAAATGGCACCCAATAAATACTGATACGGGGCCCATTTACGCCTAGCCACGTCACTGATACACACCGTATACACCCGATATTATAATCCAAATAACTTGCTTAACGTAACCTAAAAATGAGTCAGATTAAGTATGGAATCATTTGCTCTTTATACCTTATAAGGCACTTGCTACAACGGCCTTGAGACATTTACGAGGCCATCAAAGATTCTATATCAAATTTTGACCGCAACCGGTTCTAATATATTTATCTGTTGAGATCGAAAGTGACTTTTCAAGTATAACGGCTGCAAAGTAAGAGGGGCGCATCTTTTATGTATTACTACAATATATTGAATTTTATATATAACTTACTGACCCGGCCACGCGTAGTTATAGCTCAGTTATTACAAGTTGAATTAAAATGATAAGGAATTTGGTATTATGGAGGATTTTTTTTCTACATCATAGAAGGCAAACGAACAGGTGGGTCACTTGATGTTAAGTGATCACCATCGTCCATAGACACCTGCACCATCTGGGGAGTCGCAAATGCGTTGCCAGCCTGTTTTTGAGGGAGAGAGGAATGGCGAAGAGGGTGGATGGAAGGGGAAATAGGGAAGGCGGAGGTAAGGCGGGAAAATAGGGAAGGGGTTAGGGGAGGGAAGATGGTCTTCCAGCGTCCTCACTGACCGAGCGAAACGCAACAATGCAAGCGCTGTTATTTCACATCGGTTTTCTGTAAGAGGGTGGTACTAGCCCGCACGAGCCGACCCATTCATGCTGTAACCAGTAATAGCTTCAGCGTGGCTCTACCATCTCTAAATGAGTGAGTGTAAACTAAAACTAAAAAACTGATCCAAACAAAGCGAGGTTGCGTAGTAAATAGATTAATAGAAAATGTGCACCATAATATAAATTGAGGCAAAAAAAAAACAAGATAAAAAGTTGTTGCCATCTATGTGATATTTATAACAGTCGGTCCTACAGTTGTCTGTCAACAAAATAATTTAAGGCGCTATTTGTTTGAGACTGATGAGGCTTACAATTAATAACAATAATAAACATTGATAATCATTTAATTCGTAATTAAAACATATTGAGGACATTAACCGATATATAAATTATTCTAACTCTGAAATTGGACCAAATTATATATAAATGATAACTTTCATGAGAATCTGTTGAGTAGTTTCGGAGTTTTTCGTGGACAAAAATCAAAACAAAAAATAAAAAATACTTCCGAAAAATTCTAATAAAATTTAAAAAAGTAACTTTTATACATACGAACGAAACTATCGATAATTACCTGGTTAAGTTAAAACCCAATGCCTAACCTATTTTAGTCTCTATCGACAACAATAGCACTACTCTAATTTCCATCTACATATTATAATATAAAAACCGTTGAACATAATTGTCAGGAAAGGGGCAAATCAGTGACACGGAGTAATGACGTCACGCTACGCTAGATTTGCATCCGGAGCAATGCTCGACCCAGTGTTTTTAGCATTATATGAATAATTCACTACGGATTTCATTTAAACTGACTTCAACTACAAAACGTATTGTGATTAAAAACTGTCAAAAATTTGATAATACAAATATTTAACCCTTTTACATAAATGAAGGTCTTCTGTTGTGCGTACATTACTCAAAAACTACTGGAGAGGTTTCAATTGACTATAATGGTCGAATTACAGGCAAACATATAAAAATACAATAAAAATGTATAATTACCTAAAATTACCGGCGCGTAATGCAATCTCCAACGTGTCGAGGTCCTGCTCATAATCGTGGCACAGCTCTAAAGTGGAATTCCTCGCTTCGTGTACATCGAACAACACTGAACCGTCCGCCTGTTTGTCCGTCATCACGCTTCTGTAGGACCTCGTCCCGAAGCTTGACGTCACTGAAGCCCCTCTTGGGAATCTTCTAGGAGGAACGCTTAAATTCTGCGCTGTTGGGATCGTGGATTTCTTCACTCGTTTCTTAATATATCTCCGCATCCTTAAAGACAGCATCACACGTATCCGAATATGCCGTTTGATGTTCCTATCATATCGTAACTGTTCTTTGAACTTCTTGTTCTTTTTCCGTCTCGGTGGTGTCTCGTCTATACGTTCCAAGTAATTTTGGTTTTTGTCAATCAATTTGCTAGAATAAATTGTCGGTGGACGCTCGAAGAACTCGCTATTGTTTATACGCCAAGCTTTACTTAGGGACCAATTTTCGCCGCACGTTGAGTTTTTAACATGCCGTATCGGTTTCTCGTATATATCTTCTTCCAATGCGAACATTCTTCGCGACAATAAGAAATTATCCACATTTCTCTTCAATGTACTCGTCTGAGAACTTATCGTAGTGTTGACTAAATTGGAGGTTAGAGTCTCAGTACTCTTTTCTAGAGGGTTCCCGTGTGTTAGTTTTGGTGATTCGAGATTTTTATTCTTACGTTTAGCAATCGTCATGATTCTACGACGCATAGCAGACATATTTGTCAGTTCGCTTTTCAAAAAGGGGCCTTTCCGTTTTCCTGACGTCATTTCCGGATACCAGGTGGCGTTTTCGGAACAACTGCAGAAGTCTCTGATAAGTCTCGCTATAGCATTGCAGTCATTGTTTGAGTCTTTAGGCATTTTATGTCGTTATAAATCGTTATTTAACTGTCACTGTTTCTTATAAGAGCACAGAAAATTACCTATGAATTCATAATGTAGATTAGTTTTTGTTGTAGCGTTGTTGTTTATACTCTTCCGTGTTTCCCATCAGTTTGTTACATCATTTTAAGTAAGTCTC
The DNA here is from genome assembly GCA_014332785.1 of Antheraea mylitta. Lineage (NCBI taxonomy): Eukaryota > Metazoa > Arthropoda > Insecta > Lepidoptera > Saturniidae > Antheraea > Antheraea mylitta. The sequence continues at coordinate 1,371,067 of JACEII010000065.1, read as the reverse complement.
GTTATGTGCGACCGCTTTTGAAAGCAGCTCTAATTCTTGACGGCGCGTGTGTAATTTTGCTACACGACCAGAACGAAAGTCTATTTATTATTTGTTGATCGATTACGGTTTTTTTTTAATTTATTTGCTTTACACTGTTTTGCCGACCGTAATGAGTTGTCAACGACCCCGAGTAAAAGTTATACTATTGTACGAAAAAAAAAGAATATAGCTACGCAATTTACGGATTAACTATGCTAATCAATTATAATTTAAACTGTACAATGATTTTCTTACTTCTTGGAAAATAAGTATTTTATGTGGATTTATTGAGTTCTAACTTAATTTTTAATTTTAATTTATATAGCCCATATAATATTCTTAAAATGTCTCTGTCTATCAATTAAAGTATCATCAGGTCCATATAGATTTTGTCTATTTGAAAATTAGACAGGACAAACAATACATAATTTAATTTCATTCACGTGGCCCAAATAAAAGATTTTTTTTAATCTCCTTCGAAAACATGTTTCATAATAATGAGGGCTGTTAAATGATCAGCTTCATTAAAAATTTTTAGCTATATCTCAAGAATTAAAAAAAAAAAACGAAAATGCTTGGATTTCATTCCTTTCGCGTCCTGATATATTTACAAGAATGATTTTTTTTATAAACAAAGATTCTGACATTATCATTTCTAAAGATTGCTCAAGATTATGTAACCAAAATTATTTACTTTGTTTTTTTTTTATATACATATTTTTACCCTTCTAGTATGTAACTAACAAAAAGATTACGACTTTCATAATTATAATCGTATATAGTTTAATTTATAGATAGTAAGAAGTGATTATGTGAATACCCAGTTAGAGTTATCTAATTTTGTAACACAATTTTCTCACTATATGACGTAAATTGTACCCATAAAGAATTTAATCAACCTCAAGGCATCTAATTGACTCGGAATTAGGCGAAAAGTGTAACAGTATGATGCAACTTTAACGTACATTTGTGCGAAGTGTTAACAATGAGAACTCATTTTCTTAGAATTCTCGTACTAATGTCTGTAAATATTGTAGACTAGCGTATGCATTTAAATCAGATTCATTGAAAGAAAGTAAAATAATCCAGTTATTCACGTTACATCGTCATATAAATTACTAGTTTTTGTTCGCAGCTCTGCTCGCGTTACGAATTTACCTATCGCTGCATGAGTTTTTTTTCTAGACGAAGAGTATCCTATGTCCTTTTGTACTCCTAGCAACGTGTTTACAAAGGTTCATATAGATCGGTAGAGTAATTAATGAAAGCGTAACGAATAAACAAACTTACTCTCGCATTTATACTGTTAGGATTATTATTAAATGCCTGCAGCGTTGTATACGTTTTTGTGCAGTAATTATTTTCGACTCTTCGTTTTATTTTGTTGAAATTCATTCATTTGACACATGTTTTTCTACTGGCAATTTTGGAATTACTTTTCACGTACAAAGCTTCATATAATCAGTAAAAAAATTGTTGTTTTTTTAGTATTGATATTCTTAGTGTATTCATTTTTAAACGCCATTATACTTCGCGTATTCAACATTTCTAGATAATTGTAAATTGAAAAAAATCCTATAAATTGTGAATCACATGAGACGTTCGGTATCCTGTATTATTTATATCCAGAAATTAAAAAAATATATATACAGACATTACTACAGATTTATTAATATAGATTTTGTGATATGAACTTGTAAATGTAAATTTACCAACTTTACGGACACTCGTTTCAAATCCGTAATTCTAAATCAGTGTTTAT
>JACEII010000065.1:1333776-1369274 GCA_014332785.1 Antheraea mylitta | reverse complement strand
CTTTACGGACACTCGTTTCAAATCCGTAATTCTAAATCAGTGTTTATTAAATTTGTTTTTATCTTTATAATACGCTTCTAATTTTGAATATAAATTCGACGCTCGGTTTTTGTAAACTTGTTGCTATAATTAAAATATGTTCTATTATGATAATTAATGTAACAAAGGAGGTAAAAAACAAAACCTTTTTTATATACGCGACATCATACTATTCAGCCTGTTAATGATTCCACGCAATATTAGATTAAATTAACGTCACTTTCTAGACACGGGCACTACCTTGTGGACAAAGTAAAGCGATAACATCGGTTCGTCAATTATAATTGATTGTAATGAGGAATCCGAGTGTCCACACTCACACGCTACACGCTATATTTTAAAAAAGGTGAAGTGTGACCCTTTTTTTATTTATTTTTTAAGTGGCCGTCTACGCCAACAGAGGACCGGCAGGAGGAGGCGGCGTTTTGCCCAACTCCTCCTGCCACCGTAGCCGGACCTGAGGGGATGCAGCCGGGGGGCTCTTCCCTTCATTGCACAGGTCCGGTGGACGAGGGGAGGCAGCTGGTGTGTACCCAGTCTGCCTCTCTATAGGTAGGAGCCCGGCGGCTACCTTCCGCCGGGCGGACCGTTGGGGTGGCTCTACAAGGTTGATTAGCTAGAACGATCCCTTGCCGCCCCAACAACACCCTCTGACGGTACACCGTGGGGTTTTAGTCCGTGCGAGTCGGACATAACCCACCCTCTCCCCCGGGAGGGTGGGTATCCATAAGGGATTTCCCCACGTATTAAAAAAAAAAAAAAGATAAATTTATAATTTCGCGTTATTAGATGCTAGTATGTGTGACCGTGCGGCCGTATTAAACTTGCGCGGCTTGTGTCAATCTAGCGACGCGTAGTATGGGGGGCTTGTGTACATGCAATATTGATACCTCCAGCTCATCATACGTTTCATTAAGTAATAGCCTTTATAAAAACGTATATAATTATTGCTCCGAGTACCAATATCTATGAAAACCACACTAATGTTAATAATTTCGATGAACAAGTCATATGACAATATTTAAATTATTTCAGATACAGATATTTCATTGTTTTGAATTTTCACTTCTGTTGGCAGTCCTTATGACTGCGTTACCTTTTTTATGACTAAAGATAAAGAAGGAACACTAATACTATACTTAAAGAATGCAGTTACAAATTTTTTTAGAAGCCTCGATTTGGACCTACCAATGCATATATTCCTCGACAATTACCATCATTGCCATTTTATTATCCTGATATTGTAGATGTAAGTTTATTCCTTTGTTTATTTTCATATACTTTAAAGCATAACTACTCGACCAAACAACATGAAATTTTGGATACAAATTTTCAGGGGTAAAAAAAAGAAAATAGGATGATATCTCATTCATCTAGAAAAAAGAACAGTTCACGACAGTTAGGTGAAACTTACATAACGCTCACAAAGGCACGGGCAATAGCTAGTATAAAATACTAGATGCTAATATGAGTTTGCTTATTTGTTTCGTTTTGATGGTTTAACTATAAGACCAAAATGATTTATAAAATTTTGCCTGCACAATGTCAGGTACAAAAAAAGACATAACACCTTTCATAAAAAAAAGAAATACTACTCGCGAAGGTCATTAAAATCGCAAGCGAAACCACGAACAAATAGTACTACTACGAGTGTAAGAAATTAAATTAAAAAAAAATGAGCCATCACGGGACGCCTGGCAGATATGAATCTTTGATATTATTTTGAATAAGTTATATGCATAAAAGAACAGATTACAACCGGTATGAGCATGGCATAATGAAAAGATAAATTATTACACATTCGTTCCATAAAATAATGATTATTTATTTATATTATGACATAAATATGATTGTTTATTTATTTTATTATATGCAGGTGCGGTGTGCTTGGCGGCATTTATCAAAGAGCGCTAGGTCGTCGGCACGTGCCGCTTAACTTTAGTAGAACGAGTGGCCAACAAAAAAATTTGAATCTAATGTTTATACAGATAGGTTTGTAAATGTTTTCGAGTACTTCGTTATTAGTGCACAGTTTGTGTTTTGCGTCGCCACGTCTCGCCAGGGCAACAATCAAGTATACCTTCGCCTCTAAATGATTCACATCAAAAGGGTGTGTAGCTCACACGTGGCAGCAATTAAATATTAAAAAAAATCGAGAAGAGGATATGTGTCATTGTTTTCCAATACCTAAAGGCAATCGAGACACTACTCACACTCTACCCGACACAGTGTTCATCTCTATCAGTTTTCACACACAAAAAGATCGCGGATCATAATTTCAAAGCCTTTCCATAACAAATTTCACTCCAAATAGATGATCGACAAAACAACCAATTTATCAACTTGCGATCACCACATTAAAAATATCAAACGACTTTCAACAATTCTATTCGCGTTACGAAAACTACATGACCTCAGAAATATAACAAATTTTATTTCATTGTAAATGTTTAACGTTGCAAAAGTTATATATGAATATTTGTAATTCAAATTGGACAAAACAACCGAATTTACTGTAAATTTAGCTTAATCTGGGTGAACCGTTATGCGAGTTTAAAACAGAATAATATAGTTATAAATTGCGGAGTTTTGGCAGGATTATAGTGTTTTATATAGTGACTTTTATATTTTATTCATAATGCACTTGCACGCTGCACTTGAGAGCCAGTCCTCTCTGTGTTTAGTGTATTCACCATCTTAGAACACATCGTAGATGAGATTGTGATCAAAATTTAAAACCCATAAAATATTTAAAAAAAAACATTTCACGCTTTAATTAATGAACCGATCTTTATATAATTTGGAATATACGTTATCAGCTATACATTGAAGGACGTAGGTATGGCACAATCAGAAGAAAAAAAACAATTGCCGTCGATAGTTCAAAGCTGTATTAACACGACCGATGCCGCGGTTTAAAGCTAGTAATAAGTATATGTCACTTTCCTTACGTTCTTTATCCTATTAATTTATAACTTACTAGGAAGCCTGACAGACATTGTCCCGCCCTAATAACAATAAGCCTTGACAAATTATATACCTAAATCTACCTCATGAATTACTTTATCTACTTGTGAACCGCATGAAAATCCGTTCAGTAGTTTTTGATTATATCAAGAACAGGCAGACAGTTTGTTTAATAATGTGTAGTGATAATGAAAAAATAATAATTCTTCTTTTCAATGTTGCAATTACAGATAAGTGGGAACTTGTAATTTCGTGTACTATCATGAAAAAATACAAATATTGTCACGTAGGTCATTTTACTAATACTCTTATCATACGTCGTATATTTTTAATTTTTGAAATATATGAGTATAAATAAAGAATTTATGTTATTATTAAATTCCATAAAAAATATCATGTTCTATTATATATATTTGTAGCGTAATGTAAATGAATTATTATGAGAACACAATTTCACATAATCAGTATATTTACAATATAGTGTATAAAGCTCAAACAACTATACATACAAATCTCAACTATAGCAGTGACAATCTAAAAGATTGGTTGCCAGCGTAATAATTACCAAAAAATTCAAAAACAGACAGACCTATTCTACAAGAAGTTTGTAAACACATTCGATTTCTAAACAAAGTGGTGTCCTGTATTTATTTTTTGTCTCATAAATCCATGCTGTTAATCAATTAATTTCTGTCAAATTAAACCTTGGTAACCAAATTTAAATTTCAACTTTAACTTGTTTACGTTACGTAAAGTTTATTAATTGGATAATTAATTCTCTGGTATTCTCTTATAAATGTATATTAATTAATTAAGTACTAATTACCGCCATCAATTCTGTTACGTTTCTGAAACATGGTAAATGATAATATCTCCCAAAAAGGCATACCTTGAGGTTACTTGAAACAAAAAATCTACTAGCTTATGGTCGCACCTTCACTCGCGTTTACCCCTCGGCTGATTTTTTAAGGCCCAGATCCCGACATCGTGAATTATCTCATAGTTTAGTAAAAAAAAAGTCCGTACGAATAAAAAACAATTAAAAAATACAAATATACAAATATTAAAACACTACAAGTGTTATTTTTCAATTTTTTTCAGTAAATGAGGTCTTCTTTTTAAGCTTATGTCGCCAACAGTCTATTGACGAGTGCATCATGAACTCTACATTTGTTTGAATAGAGCTCAAGCCTTTATGGTTTTGGACAGTCCAGGGGTTAAACTGAGAATATGTAATGTATAAAATATACTTTGCAGGTTTAAGAAATTATTTCACCTACAAAAAGCTAACGAGTAACTGTAGATTTTGCGCTGGCAATAAGATAAGGAATCATTTAGGCTAATTTCAATTTAAAAGTCAAGTTTCCCCGTATATATAATTCTTTATGAAGATTTAAATGCAGACGAAGTCGCAGGCAACTACTAGTCTTGAATAAAGAGGATTGTTTGTCAAAGTTCAAAAAATAATTGAACCCGTATAATAAACCTTGTTTTTATTTTGTGTGTTACCTCGCTTACATATCTATATATGTAATCTATAATTATTATTACTATTTTTATTTTTTTTAACTTTATTTTTGGCAATCAATCTTTCAGATTATTATTGCCATTGTCGAGTAATCAATAATATTACAAGCGTCGTACGATCATTACAATATCAAGCGTCGTATCAATCAATATTCTAACAAGATGGTGGATCTTTTGTTAGAACCCTCCAGGGAGTTTTTGTGACACCTCAGAATTTCATGCTCCGTGGTATTATTTTCCATTCACTTCACTTATGCACAATAAACTAACCATATTACATAAAACACCACCAACTTTACACAATATAGAGTTAAGAAACACAAGATTATGAATAAAATATAAAATCCACTACATGACAGACTGAAATCCCGCCAAAAACTCCTATAATTATTATATTAGTATATCTATAATTATTTTCATAGACTCGCAACAGATTAAATAAGTTTTTGTGTTATAAAGTCTTCTTCTTATAAATTGTCTTTAATGAGGATTATTACAAGCATTATCAAGTGTCTTGTAATAATTTAGATGTCCCAAAAAAATGGTGGTCCATTTATTAGAACTGATGTTATTTCCCATCCACTTCATTTATGCAGAATAATAGAACTATATTAAGTAGGAAGCCATCAACATTACAAAATATAATGTAAAAAGCACAAAAATTATGAATAAAAAATAAAAATCACTACGTGACAGATTAAACTCCCGCCAAAAACTCTTTGTTGTTAAGTTATAAGTCGTCTAATCAGTTATATAAAAGAATACTATTTTAAGATAACCGGTACAATTATACCACAAACAACTCGAATAATTCCAAATAAAAATATAGCAAAACAATAAAGATCTGCTATTATCTCGACAAACTGGTAACTTACCCAAATGGACTATAATCATATCTTTTTTTATTTATTGTTTAAAACTTATATATTCAAGTAACCGTATATTGTGTAGAAAGTTCAATACTTTTTGCGCTTTGGCTGTGTCTTCTTTTTGTAGAATTTAGTCTGTTTTTTTTGCAACTAACTGCCTAATTGCAATGCAAATTATAGTAAACGAATTAAGTTATTATCGTAAGAAACGAAAGGTAACAATTACTACGTGCACGTTCTCGTCGCCGCGTCGGCGCGTAACGTATTCCCAACTTTTTCCATGAATTTTCTAGACCATAGACACTTTGATTTCTCATAGACAACCCACTATTGTAATGATACTCATATTTCCTACTAAAAAAATATAACAAAATATGTAACCGCAATAGAAAACTTTGGGAAAGAGGTCATTGCTCATTACGTATGTCTTCCACTTTTGTTTTAAAATCCATCGTCGCACATTAACGAGAGTTACTTCATTTATCGCACGTTCCAAATTCTTTATCACATAATAACCAATTACAAAACGGCCTAAGATTGTTAAACACTATTATTATTCACCTATAAATTCCATAACATCTCGAAAAGAATTTTGCTCTTACGCAATAATCAGTTTCACGTTCACTCTCACACGATATATTACTAAAATGTTTATTCACTTTCGTTAGCGAAAACAGGTTTTTCATTCAATCTTTTTAAATCTAACCTGTGGTTTCGAATCGCGCGCCAAAGTTTGACGTTACGGATTATTTTTGTTTTTTTTTTAAAACCGCGTACTCATTAAGCGTGCACAGGCTTTAAGAACACATTGCACAGTACCTTTAATTATGAACAGTTGACCATGTCGAATTGCGCGTGTTCAGCGACTGCCGCGCGGCCACCGGCATCGCTCTTTCTACCATTCCTACATGATCATCGACAATGTTGATGGAAATTAACGCGTGCCATCCATTGTTATTCGTTTGACAGGTGTAGGGACATTGCACCATGCAAACACACGTATCATTTGATCTATGCATAGATAATCTGTATTACTTTTTTCTATTTAAATAAGTGAAAATAAATGTAGAATCTATTTTGGAAATGTGAAAATTTTCCAAAAATTACGTATTGTAATTTCAAGTACCTACTACCAATTAACTAAAATTTATTAATGTAATGTATACAATATATATTTTTGCTTGTTAACTCCGTAGAAGTAAAGTCCGGAATAATTAAAATGAGTTAACAAAACGGCACTCTTTTGTCCAAATTTAAAGTTTTCAATTGTGACCGACTCAAAAAGATATTAATCTTGAATTTGCATAATTATGCAAATTATAAAAATATATTTTCGTCGACACCACATTTGAAATGATAAAAAATATGCTTGAATAATGCATGAATAAATTTCACAAAGAATTTTCCTGTAAAGATAAACATGAAAAAAAATTGTGCAGTGAACTGAAAGAGTTTTCTACTGCACCATTTTTTCAAAATTAATTAGAACATAATGTGAGGTATACACAAAGGCAGTATCAAAGTAAGCATCTAGGTATTTTCCCCTAAGCAGAGCAGATATATTTTGTTTTGTTCTTTAATATTGTGTAATAAGGTTTGATTAAAAGACATATTAACAATTTACTACCTAATTTACTTAATTTATTACTTCGTCCGTATCGAATAACTCGTTAACTGTAATTGTTCTTACCCGACTACGGCAATGTCAAATAGACAGGTTATGATTTTAGCCAATGATATTTATATGGGCGCGTTCCGGGAGACGCTCACAACACTCACAACGCCCTTTTCGCCGTTCTACTAGACAACCGCGAGCGTTGTGGTCGTGGCGAAATCGTCATTGATGACGTCATAACATACGCTCACGCGAAGCTCACGACGCCCCTTGTCTGGACGTGGGTCGACGTGAGCGTTGTCAAAATTGGCGGGATTCTCAATAAAGATGGCGACCGTGAAAATGTCATTACTTGATACGGTATAGGATATTTATATTAAATAACATATTGTATTGAAATACGTAAATGAAATACGTTAATAAAGTTTTGATAATTTTACTTATTTTGAAAAATGTTGTGAATTCTAAAATTCAATTTCAAAGTTAATTTATAATTATTTCATGGTAATTTAATATTTTTCATTTAACCAATAAGGTCATTTTTTATGTTTTTATGATAATTAAAATAAAAAAATTGAATTATACTTTGTTTCTTTAATATACTTAAATGAATTTCATAATTATATGAATTTACTGTTAAGACTTACAAAGTGCAACTTAACCTCTCAAAGTTTTTGTTTAATTTTTTCTAGATCGCCATTTTTATTGTTTATCTGAACGCTCAAAACGCCCACAAATGCGTTCCACTAGCTCTTACGATCACAACGCTCGCGAGCTAGTGGAACGGCAAAACTCGCGGTCGTGAGCTACTACCGGAACGCAGTCTATGTAGTATCATTGGATTATAGCTGTCTATTAATATATGTTTGTATAGACGAATGTTGCTCAGTAGCGCCTAAACTAATCGTTCTATATTTATGAATAATGTGTCAATCAATTCGTTATTAGGGCCAGGGTAACACAAACATATATTTTAACCGAATTCAACAATAGGAAGGATTGATTTACGATAATGATAAACGTTAATTTGGTATTTCTTACCTTTTAATGGTTTTTTCCGGAGTCGGTTTCCAATTTTTGAAACTTTTTGTTTTATATTTTCAACTATTATATAGGTACTATACTACTATAAGTGTCTAAAAAGTAATACACAAAGTCTTTAATCGTAATATATACAGTTCTTTTTGAGTGATGAGCACACAACGACAAACCTGTTTTATTTTATTTATATACTAGCTGTGCCAGCGACTCCGTCAGCATGGAACCTAATGTGAAAAAAAAACAGTGACATCGTTTGAATGTATTAAGTCCATTTATTTATCTACTTTTCTCTCGCACTTAAATCGCATCGCCATTAAAATAACAATAACTTTTGATAGAGTAAATCGGTTTAAATGAAAACAAGACTAAATGTTACTCGAAGATATGCTTTATAATTTTCTTGGTGAGGTTTTATCTTGAACAGACAGACATTTTTTTAAATGGTTATACATATGCATATATATATCATACCTTTAAATGAGCAATTTTTGTATATTTTTATATTGTTATATATTCAGGATCTCGAAAACGGCGTGAGCGAAAATGAAACTTTTTTTTCTCGAACTGACTCCACTATTGACCTAGCAAGGTCTTAACAGCTTCACCGGACTACGAAAGTGAAACTTAGTATGTATGTGGTTTCGGAGACGATAAATCTATTTAGCTAGATTTAATTCATAGAAAACTTTCTTTATTTGAGTTTTCAGGCAATGAAAAAATATAGCTAAAATATAAAGGTAAATTTCGCCGCCGTTGTCAAAATGAAAATAGCACAGCTGGAAATCGGCTGCTTAAATATCCGTCTAACCCCAGTTCGAATCCGAGAAACAAAGTAAAAGAGATATCTTTTTGTAATATATTTTTTTTTGGTAAAAAGTTTTCATTTTGTGAGTTTATTTTAATTTCAAAATGTTCTTTAAAGAACCAAGCTAGGCTCTGTCGTCCAGGTACTTTTTATTATATATCTATGATTAATCTATTAGATAAGAATCAACGAGACCCTTAAGCGGTTTTGCTGTCCATAGAATTCCTTTCAAAACCTCTCGTCGATGCGCATGTTGTGTAAGTGTGCTGTTTGCGAACGTTTGTTTGTAGTTTCCGTACTGTCTCTTATATTTATATTGTGGTAGTGTCGCTGGCTGGTGTTTGCTTTTCTATTATTAACAAATAAATAACAATAAATAGAATAACCCAACGGTTCTTACCAAATTTAAATGCGTTCTCCTCGATAACGCACTTCGTGACGTCACTGTAGCTTTCCGGTAGCGTTATGACGTCATAAATCCTGTAACTTGACAACGAGATTTTCATCGCTTCCTAAACTGATGTCGATCGACCGTATGGACGTAATAACCATCTGTCTATTGACGTAACTACACTTTTTAAACGAAAAGCGAGCATTATGATCCTATATGGGAGTTGCATAAATTTTCTACCATGTACCATATAATTATAAGTGACAAAAAATACCATAGTATTCCAAAGTGTCCCATAACACCTTAAAATACACATATAGAAGCAATATATCTTGGTTTCAATTATTTTTTATTCGACTGGAATGCTATAGGTACATTTACTTGTAGCTATATGAACTTAAGGATCCATACACGTTTGTTGTTTATAGCTATTATTATATATATGATGTTATTTATTTTTATTTATTTAAGCCCTTCATTTAGCTGCTCAATTACATTTAAGCAGAGAAGGATTGCTAGTTTCTATATGGTTTTTGTTAGTGATTATTCGTTGTGAGTCGACGTATTCAGACACATATTTGAGTGGCTATTTATTAAATTTTTTTTATATCCCACACATACTAATAACCAGTACGCTGGATGTAGGTACACAGGTTAATTCTTTCCTCCCCTTTCCATCTTTAGAATATACAACACATATTTGGCTAATTTAGTTTGTACATATGTGTAGCAATGTTGGTAAAAACATGTTGATCGTACTGGAAAAAAATTGTGAACCGTCGCAAGATACCTGGCAGATGTTAAAAACATTTAAATTATTTTGTACAGTTAATGTAGATAAAAGGATAGTTCACGACAGAAAATAAATATGACATAATTAAAAATATAATTTTAAGTTTTTAACCGACTTCGAAAAAGGAAGAGGTTACTATGTTCGGTTTTATGTATAATTTTTTTATGTATTTTAATCGATATCTCCGTCAATTGTGAACCGATTTTATTGTATTTTTTTTATTTGAGTTGGCTATATTCAGAGGTGGTCCCATATAAATTTGAACAAAATATTCAACCCCTAAGAGGGTGAAATATCGTTTATTTGATTTTCACCCAGTTCGTGTCTACGTATTTTCATCTACTTGAAACCGATTTCAATAATTTTGTTTGAATTACTGATACATGGCGATAGTGTCCTTCAAATTAGAAAAAAATACTCCAAGCCTAAGGGTGGAAAGTATAGGGATAAACAAAGCTTAATTTTATGTATGTAATCGATATCTTTGTCAATTGTGAACCGATTTTAATGATTTTTTTGTATTTGAATTGGTTATACTCTGAGGTGGCCACATATAAATTTGAAGGAAATATTCAACCCCTAAGAGGGTGAAATATCGTTTATATGATTTTCACCCACTTCGTGTCTACTAACGTCGAATTACCGATACTTGGGATGGTGTTCTTCAAATAAAAAAAATGTTCCAACCATAATGGGTAAAAATAAAGAGATGAATAAATGAACTTCCCATAAGTTAATTTTAATGAAAGTTTGGCACATCCTGTCGTAGTAATGAGAATGTCATATAATCAATCATGATTTGATCACGGAAATAGAGAAATTGGAATGGAGCTCATCAACGCCTTACAGCAGCTATCTTGTGTTTGGGTACGTATGAATCGTTTTGACGAGGACTTACATGTGAGGTTTTGACTGTTGAGGCAATTCCCGTGTAGCAGACATTAGGAAAGATGAGGTTCTGAAATTCGTTCACAATCAACCTAATTTGACCAGTTGGATCTAGTGCAGTGTAATATCATGTTTCAAGTTATGAACATCTGAAGAACAATTACTTCTGTATCAAATTAAATCAAAGTTATGTACTCGAAAGATATAGAAGTATGGTGGTACGCCATTTTATATTTCTCTTTATTCTTTTAGTTATTGTTTAGACCTCTCGGTATTATTATAAACATTACAGGGCACTTACACGTATACATGCAGCCGCTTATATAATATATAGGTAGTCTACTAGCTAACCTAGCTACTAGAAGTTTAATTACGGTGACTATGAACGAATTTCAGATCTTCACCTTTATTTGTTGTTTGTTTCACATAATACTGTTATCAAAAAGGCCGCAACCATGATTAAAGTAAGAGTGTAAGCGTTGCGGAAGGATTAATAGATTATGATTCTTAAAACTATCAAACGGTACTTATTTTACAATCAATTGAAACCATATAAGATATATTTTTATAATCTAAAAAAGAAAAATACAAAAAAAAATTGAACCGACGTCAATATCAAAAACTTATAAAGCACTGAAAAGTGAAAAATAAATGTATTATGAAATTAACCAAATTAAATAAAAAATATGAATATTTGCGCTACCTAGATATATATTGGAAGTGGGTGCCAACAGAAAATCATATCGTCTACATAGGTACAAAGTTTCGGTTGGCACCCACTTCCAATATTGGTTAATTTATTATATATTATATCTATAATCTATATATATATATATATATATATATATATATATATATATATATATATATATATATATACATACATACATATATATATATATATATAATACATTTATTTTTCACTTTTCAGTGTTTTATAAGTTTTTGATATTGAAGTCGGTTCATTTTTTTTTTAAAGAAATAGATGGCCGTTTTTGTAATAGATATATAGATATTCATATTCATTAAAAACAAATATTCAAAATCATATAGCGTGGCGACGCGGTCGTCGTGGCATGCGTACAACAATCGGTGTACACATATAATAAGTCTTAAAAGAAGGTTTAATTCATTTTTTTACTAAATAAATAATGTACTGAAATGCATCTATTTCACTGCGTGTGGACAAAAGGCGCCTAGTATACAATCGCTTTTTAATAATGCAAAAGATCCGATTCACCCATTCATCTTAGACCGTGCCTTAAGATCGTAGACAAAATATGGGACTTTCTAACGGAGGGCACGACCTTCTGAGGTCGCAACCGTTAGAAAATTAATATCTCAGAAGTAACAATATACAAACATATTCCACGCTTAAGGCGAGCATTATTGATGTGAAACATCTATAGGCGCAGGTAAACCTGACTGTTGGCGTGGCCACGACTGTACGTAATCTCTCTTGCCGCACTGAGCTCGCATACCTATAGCATAATTTGAGAATTTGAAGATTAGTTTGATTCAAACAATTTCGTTGTTTCACATCTGTCAGGCGTCCCGTGACGGCTCAATTTTTTTAATAATGACATGATCTTTATTACCTTACTTAGATGAAATAAGGCAAACCTTGATGTTTATATGGTATACCACGCCAAACTTATTCTTTTATTAGTTTTTTCCTGTTTGTGAAATCTTATAAAAGCCCTACTGGTCAATTTTGAATTTTTTTATTACTCGTTGAAAAAGCTGTTTTAGACGTAACTTTTTTTAAATGCTCAAAATTTAACAGTTACGTTTATGTCCTATACTAAATACCATTCGCCGAATCGAAGAAGATAAAACTAAAATAAATTAAATATCGAATATTGTAGATACCTAATTCATAAAATTTTACAAATTATTAATGCGTTACATAAACAAAAACTTTATACAAACGTTTCTGCGCATGAGTGTGACATCACAGACGTGTGTTTCCGCCGGAAGTACTCGAGCAGCCATAATAAAAACAATGCCATAAACACGAACCACATCACTTCAGTTCAAAACCACAAACATCACAGAGTAATCGACATTCCAGATATATTCTAACGGGCATAAATAATGATAATTTTATATTAAAGTAATTTATTTGAGAAACATCAGTAATTAATTAATGTCACATTGTAATTATATTTTAACATTCATATATTTTCACATTCCATATATGTAAATTTATTCAATAAGTTGTTTGCACGGAATTTAAATAACTCGTTTGTAGTTAATATAGTTTGAAAGTTAATATAATAATGAAAAGTTTTATGATAAACAATAACAATAAAGTAATATGAATTTTAATTAAATTGTATTACAGTAATACGGCGGTTCAGATAGACCACTGAAGATTGACTAAGTGTAATAAAGTAATCAATGCAGACAGGTATGCATGTGAAAGCAAAGTATGCAACCAACGTGCACATTCGCCTTATTGTGATGCCATTTATTATACCAAAGATAATAGAGAAATCACCGGGAATAATTTCCCAAGTCATAAATAGTGTATTAATTATAAAACTAGCTAATACACGCCACTTCGACTGCGCGATTTATTTTCCTATCAATATATTTAATGTATAGAAGAAAAAATATTGGAAGCAAAAATACACTCGACTTACAAGATTTCTTTGTTGTAGCTTCCACTCTCTGGCGCCTACGAACCACACCGCTTGTCCCCTTCACATATACTCGAACGCGTAGTTTAGTGAATCTTACTTCTTTAAAACTTCCATAGATTTACAAGTCAAGTAATTCAATTTTTGGCGGGATTTTAGACTTATGTAGTGGATTTTATATTTTATTTATAATCTTGTCTTATTTGACTCTATATTTTGTAAATGTAGAGAGAAGAGATGTTTTACGTAATATAATTAGTTTAATGTGCATAAGTGAAGTGAATGAAAAATAATACCACGGAGCATTAAATTCCGAGATGTCACAAAAACTCCCTGGAAAGTCTAACAAGGGAGCCACCATCTCGTTAGAATATTAAAATAATCACACGACGCTTGTTATATTATTAACTACACGACAATGGCAGCAATAATCTGAAAGATTAGCTGCCAAAAATAAAGATAAAAAAGTCAAGTAATTCGAATCAAAACCTTTTTGCTGCAGTGAAACATGATAGCAGTGAATCAAGGTGGAATTCTGAAGTATCTTTCAGATCGATTAATAACTGCATTTCGATGATGATGGTTTACTTATGATAAACTTTCGTAAAAACCTTTACAACATACAGAATTATTAGTTATGTTATGTCATATCGTGATTGAATTCATTTAATTTGTCAGAAAGTAAGTGGTATGTATACCTTTGGAAATAAGAGATGTAATTTAAGTGAGGTACATATTACTTATGTTTAATTCGGAACGCGATGCAATAAACTAATTTTTGTGGTCAAATTTTCCTTGTGTTTAAAAATAGGTATTCAAAATGAAATGTAAATTGAAATATGTTCCAATTCTTAGTCTATAGGTACTAATATTATAAAAAGGTAAAGTTTGTGAGTTTCCAAGGTTGTTAGTTTGTGACGTTGTAGGGAGTCTCAAGAATTAATAGTCCGATTTAAAAACTTGTCAGTGTATATAGCTCATTTATCGGGGAAGGTTATAGCCTCTCCCGTTAGCTATCGCCCCATTAGTCTGTTAGATACCTTAGGAAAACTTTACGAGCGGCTCCTTCTGAACCGTCTCCAGTTCTCGATTACAGATTTAAAATTAATACCACCTGAGCAGTTCGGATTTCGCGCCGAACCCTCTTGCACGAATCAAGTACACCGCCTCACGGAGTACATTTTCTCTAAATTTAACGCCGATCCGAAACGTAAACCGAAACGCACAATTGTAGTCTTCTTCGATGTCGCCAAGGCCTTCGATAAGGTCTGGCACGGAGGGCTCATCCATAAATTATGTAAATCTCGCGTACCCGATAGGTTAATTCATATTATCCGCGATTATCTCACTGATAGGACATTCCGCTTCAGAGTGGATGGTGAACTATCGCTGCCCCACCCGATACGCTCAGGTGTGCCACAGGGCTCCATACTCGCGCCCACGCTCTTCTATCTGTTCATCAGTGACCTACCTCGGTCTCGGGGGGTCGAGGTAGGTTGTTACGCTGACGATACCGTTATTTACACTTCCAGCTGGCGGTCGGACTTTTTTAGGAAGCGCATCGAAAAAGCCGTTCATACTCTCGGTGAATGGTTTCGTCGATGGCGCATAGAAGTTAATCCCGATAAGAGTGCCGCAATACTCTTCGATCCCACGAAACGCGCCAATAAATTTGAGCCAATCAGGCTATACGGAATCGATATCCCTTGGGTCGAAGAGGTCAAATATCTCGGTGTTACATTAGATAGACATTTAAAGTTCAATTCACATATAGACAGTGCGAAACAAAGCCGCTATAGTCTTGGGTCGCCTCCATCCGTTGCTTTGTCATAAGAGTAAGATGTCCTTCAGATACAAGCTCACTTTGTATAAGACGTGTATCCGTCCCGTGATAACATATAGCTGCCCCGTTTTTGCGCATATGTCCAAAGATAACTTTGATAAGCTGCAGGTTCTCCAAAATCGTGTTTTACGTAAAGTGACTGGTGCCCCGTGGTACATCCGGAGAGTCGATCTTCATAGAGACCTAGAGATCCCTTCTATCTGGGCGTACGTAAAATCACTTACGATTAGTTATTTTGAAAAAGCCGCGAATCATCCCAGTCCGTTAGTGGTATCCGCCGCAAACTATGAACCCGTACCTAACGTTGCGCGTTATAAAAAACGTCCGCGACACATTTTACCAACCCTCCTGATTCAATCACGTCAGCGAACGATCAGTACCAGCCTGTCCCTCGAAACAGAGCGTGTTCACGCCCACACCCGCGTAACCACAGATCACGCCGCCGTGGTCTGGGGGTTAATTTCGCTCCCGCACACCCGATTAGGCCTCCCACGGCAGCGGCTCAAGCCTTGGTTCGATCCCTCGGTATGGAGCCCTTGAGTGCGTTGGTTGCGCGATACGGTGACGCACAAATATACATCACCGCTACAACACTACACGTTCGCCCCGACACACGTGCACGCCTACACGCTTACACATGAAAGTGGAAGGGTTTACTTTTTTTTTCCCTTATCGAACTGAAAAACTCTCCATTTTCCGATAATAAATATATGGAGGGGCTGTTGAGGCGTGTATGCTTGGTACACATATGCGTTTCAACAACTCATACATATATGAATAGTTAGCTAGGTTAGCTAAGATAGGTCGCTATTTTGCATGCAACAGGCAACAACCAAGCCGAGATGTGGCGTGCACCCTTGAGCTGGTTGCCAAAATAAAATCGGCTGAGTGCCTTAAGCGCTCGCCTTAGTAGTCCGGTGAAGCTGTTAAGACCTTGCTAGGTCAATAGCGTAGTCATATCGAAAAAAAAAAATTATAGCTTATATATGATCACGCCAAGACCAATCGAAACGAAGTACCCATGAAGAATATTTCATAAACGGGGTATTTTTCCTATTGAAAGCCTCGGTTGCGTGTTAGTTTTAACCTAAATAAGGGAGATTTTTAATTAACGACTGTACTGTACAAGACCATAAGGGTTTAAGCTTCATATTACTGGTTTCAACATGATTGGGTCGGCTCGCCCAGGTTAGTATCACTCTCTCATAGAAAACCAACGTGAAGTAACTTTATCGCATTATGGCGTTTCGTCCGGTTAGTGAGAGAGCCGGAGGAGCACCCCTCCCTCCTCCCCTCCACAAAACCCCCAAACACAACACCAAACACAGGCTGGCAACGCATTTGTGACTCCCCTGGTGTTGTAAATGTTTATGGGCTGCGGTGATCACTTACCATCAGGTGACTCGCTTGTTTGTTTACCTCCTATGAAATAAAAAAAGTAAACCTTATAATGCACTGGTGAACAGATTGTCGACAGTAAAAATACCGTATTTATTGTAACATTTGAAAAAGTTGAACAATAACATATTAGGGGTTATATATACAGAGGGTTTTAAGTACCACACGACGCAAAACCTTTCCCTTTTCACTCAGTGTGTTTTATTTACTTGTGTATTATTATTTAATAAATTTTGCGATAGTAATATATATTTTTGGATCCTTTTTTGTACCTCTAAAACCTCTATGCAAAACTTGATAATGATTACTTGAATAATTAAAGCGCGAAATCGAAACAAATAAACGAGCAGACCTACATCTCATTTATAATATCAGTTAGGATAATACGATAAACTTCCATTAGCGTTTAAAAAAAATTCCGTTATCTCAATATTAAAAAAAATATCTGTTTGTGTAACTACTCTGCATTAGATTAACGTAATAATGAATTAAAAAATATATCTAATTTTCACGGTCCGTCTCTAATGCTTTGAGGTTTGTACACGGCCGTAAAAAATATTTGCATAACATTACATAACTCAACAAGTGACATCAGAAACGATTCGCGGCTCGGGTCGTCGTCAGTGACACTTTCATGAATAACTTTTACCGCGTAAATATAAAAATGTGTTTTACAACATTTGTACATAATTATGTAATGTATTCTTTATTTATTTATTCACCTTTTAGTATTATTGATTTTAAAATCTGTGAAATCAATATTTTCTAAAATAGAATATGTTATTAAGGAGCCTAAGATATTTGTATCTACGGCATAATTTATAGGCAGTATCTGACAATGATAAGGAAGTATTAAGGTATTGGTAAAGTATCGAATCGTTAAAATATATATCTATAATTGCATTAAATGTATATTACAAAGAGTGAGAGCGGATTTGATGTTTGTTTATATGAGGAAAGCAGAGTTAAACAGTTAAAATAATTCAATGACAGTTTTGTTCCGCGAAACCTTGTTAGATTTTCCATGAAACTCTTGGCTTATTCTCGTACATAAATTATCTGACACTATTGTAGTATCCAGCGCCATCAAGCGAACAATGTATTTAAGTTTAATCTACATTGTACAAGTCTTGCGCTTACACGTCAAATACGTACAGAATGACTGGCAATTATATGTTGTTCTTATCACACGATAGATGGAAGCACAATGTAATACAAATATTTTTTTACATGGAATATTGTCAGGGGTCATAAACGCATTCAAATAAAATGATATTTTGTTTTTTTTCCGATTCTCTCTCTTAGTATTTGACTCTGCAATCATAATAAGTTTTTATTATATCACTTTTTTTAGACTTCTTTCCTTTCCCTACGTATTTAACGTAAACCTTAAAGTCCTAACATAATCCAAAAGCCTTACATATTAAGCTAATAAGCTTATTTTTAACGTAATAAATACTCACGGAATTGAGAAGATTGAGGGAACGCCTAGACCTTGTACTATTCGGGTACCTTTACATCAATACTAACTATCTATTCGATATTTGGAAGCCAAACCAATTTAATGAGACTCGGCAACGAAACTGTAGACAAGAGAGAATTCGAGAGTTACTATGAATGTAACGTATACAAACCATAATAAAATTATCGCTGCATGTCCGCTTAATTGTGTGGCACATATTTACTTTATTGTTACATTTAATTTGTATTGAAAAAAATCATTTAGATTCCTCTTGCCGCCGTCATGTCACCTATGAACTTAGTCTATCACTGGTAATAACATTACAAATTATGTTACTTTCTTTACATTCGACTTAATAATCGTGGGCTCAATATTATAAAATGAAGTTGCTATTCGCATCTGCTATTTTCGCCCTTAGTGCTTTCACGGATTTTTATAACGTGTTCACCATTATTTGCAGAATTTCTGAAAGGTGGCATCTATATGTAATAACACTATTTAAAAAGAAGAGAAACTTCGATATATTTCATTAAAGACGTATTTTTATTTAACACGGAATCCTATATCTTAAACGCTCTACAGAAAAATAATGATGGTATATATTTATCCCCCTAAAAGTATTTTTATCTTTTAGACTTTAAAAAAAGAAAAATAAATTATTTTGACGGATATAATGTTAATCCTTACCCAATGAAATATGTCACATATATTGAGCATTTAATGTAGATAAAAATTAATCATTACAAACATATCATTACGTTTAATGATATATTTGTAATGTTTAATGGACAATATCGCAGACTAAAGATGTCGCACAATTTGGCTTTGATCATCTGTAAATTTCAATATGAAAAACGTGGACCGGATAATACATGTGTCCAGGCCGCTTGGATAGGTATGAGGCCATATTAATAAGTACATTGCTCCCGATCAGTAACATAATAGATAAATGAGAAAATACTTATACATAAATGTAATTATAGAGGTCTGCCGTTGTGCGCACATACCGCAAAAACTACTCAATTGATTTTGGTCAATTTTTTAGACTTACTTTTTAGACACTTGGTCCTTATTACTATGTTTTCTTTTTTTTTCTCGAACTGACTACGCTATTGACCTAGCAAGGTCTTAACAGCTTCACCGGACTACTAAGGCGAGCGCTTAAGGCACTCAGCCGCTATGTTTTCTTAATATTATATAGTCTGTATATAATTTATAAGTACCTGGGCGACCGAGCTTAGCTCGGTTATTTAAAACACATTTTTTAAATTAAAATAAACTGTTAGGTTTGCCTTACAAAAAAATGATTTTTTACAAATATATATATATATATATATATATATATATATATATATATATATATACTCGGATTCGAATTGGGGTTACACGGATTTTCGAAGCAACCAATTTCCACCTGTGCCATTTTTGTTTTGACAGCGGCGGCGAAATTTACCTTCATATTCTAGCTATATTTTTTCATTGCCTGAAATCTCAGTTAAAAAAGTTTCTATGAATAAAATCTAGCTAGATCGATTTATCGTCATCGAAACTACCTACATACTAAGTTTCACGGAAATAGATGACGCCATTTCCGAGATCCTGAATATATACAAATATAAAAATATACAAGAATTGCTCATTTAAAGGTATAGAGATATGTTTTATATGTACGTTAATTTTACTAGTTTTGTTTTATTAGTACTTCCCAAATATCGACTCTACTCCATTGAACATATGCACCCAAGGGTTGGCTGGAAGTGACCTTTGTATTAATCACATAATTTGACAAGTTTTATAGTGTATATGTATGATATACCATGAAGATTAAATAAATATATACTAGTATTATACAGCTGAAGAGTTTGTTGGTTTGAACGTGCTAATCTCAGGAACTACTGTTCCGATTTGAAAATTATTTCAATGTTAGATAGCTCATTTATCTAGGCTGCCAACATGCTAAGATCAATAGGAACAGATCACCAGTGAATAATGTTTCAATATTGTGTTTTTCCCTTTTGAGATCTTTCGTGCGTGTTAGCAAAACGAACTAACGAACAAAATCGCGAGCAGAAGCTAGTAAATAAATAAGGTTAATTAGAGTTTTGGCAAACGACGATTTTTATCACTATAATACGTAGTGCATTAAGCGTTTTTTTAAGTGTTTCACGTTCCTAGGAGAGCAGAAGTAAAGTGATAAAATCTTTCAAGAAATTCTGTAACATAAATCTTTAAGATATTAAACAACACAGTCGAAATCGCGGCTATCAGCTAGTGTTAAAAGTAAATATCTGGAATCACAAAACCATAAGATTAGATACGATTTATCGTAATTCCTGTGAATTTTCTCCGTTTCTAACAACCATATCTGTAACAGTTTGTTGAAAAACTTGATGTGGAAAATGAAACTATTCTGGCAAGTGCAGACGGTTCGCCAACGGCTAGCCAGTGGAAAGTCAACTCGTCCTGCAAGTTTTTGCTTTAACACTTAAGGTATGTAACAAGGTATCGGTGAAAGGTAACAAAAACTTGTTATCTCGCACAACTTTTAAATCGGAGTACTATCCCTCTAGTGTCGAGAGAATTTTCTTTTCCGCTTTCTTTGATGTATGTATACTTTGAACTTTTCTTATATATATATACTTTTAGCGTTTTTTTTAATAATATTATAGGATGCAAAAAAATTAAAATTAGGTGAATAATACACAAGTAAATAAAACACACTGGGTGAAAAAAACTGAAAAGGATTAGATTTTTTTAAATATCATAGGAGGCAAACGAACAGGTGGGTCACCTGATGTTAAGTGATCACCACCGTTGATAGACACGTGCAACACCAGGGGAGTCACAAATGCGTTGCCAGCCTGTGTTGAGGGGGTGGGAAGGAGAGGAAGGGAAGAATAAAGGAGAAGGGAAGAAGGAAGGGGAAGGGAAGAAGAAAGGAGAGGGTAGGTCGGTCTCCGGCGCTCTCACTGACCGAACGAAACGCAACAATGCAAGCACTGTTACTTCACACCAGTTTTCTGTGAGACGGTGGTACTACCCAGGTCGAGCCGACCCATTCATGCTGAAACCAGTAATAGCTTAAGTTTGGCTCTACCACCTATCATCCGTTAAAATACAATACAGTCTAAGATGCACGCTAATCCTAGAGAGGGCTGGAATCTCACGTCCAGCTGCCGGAAGACACCAACAGATGCCGAACGACAAATCTTCAACTAAAGAGATGAAGCTAGATCGACTTAAAAAGCCTTCACCATCTAAATGACTTAACGGATTGAGATGATTTGTACTTAGAGATTTATCTTTATAGTTTAGTTTATTTTCCATTTAAAATTAGCATATTCCAAGTATATAGTAAGTGTAGTAAGTATATATATGTGTATATATATATATATATATATATATATTCATATGCGATATTTATTAAGGTTTGTGACAGGAGAACATCTGCCCATACGGTCCGCCAGTAATAGTGTGGCCTAACTGTTACCCGTGACTTCGTTTGCATGGAATATAGCAATAAAATATTATTCAATGTAAAACCTACTTTTTCTAAAATAAAACTACGAAGCCTATGTCACTCCTTATAACATCAGCTATGTATCAATGAAAGTCCTGTCGAAATTGATATAACCGTTTCAGAGATTAGTACAAAAAAAAAACAAACAGACAATATTTGAATTGTTATTGTTATATGTACCGCATATACTATCATATTCATTTTTAGTAAAAAACTTTTGGCATTATAAACAGACACTCCAATTTTACTTATTTGGGGGCAGGTAAATAGAATAAACTAGATAGAATGACCACTTAAAAAGGAACTGTTCGTTTAGGTCTTCCTAATTGTAACAAGAACTCAGTAGTCTGTAAACGCGACTAATAGGTTTTCTTTTAAACAAATTACAACTGGCCGTGCACTCTAAGTCATTAGAGATACGTGAAAGTTTTAAATCGCAACGGTTAACTTAAACAGGCATGTGACAATTCTAACCTACAAAACGCCAATGACCACTCCGTTACGGTTTCTATAGCGCTCAATAATTTATATTTATAACTGAACATTACGTGGAAATCTCTATATAAAATAATAACTAGCTGATTGATATATCAAAGCACAGCATTTACTGGTGTTAAAACAAGGACCAAATCCGTCAAAATGTCTATACGGGTACCATTTTTTTAAATTCTTTATAGGTTCTAGGCACAATCTCATCTGATGGTAAACCTAGAGGTGGACTGGCTCTCAAGTGCATGTACCGGAACACACCAACAGGTGCTGGCGACTGACTTTCAACTTGAAACCCCTTTCAAGGTACCCAAGGTTTAGGTACCTAGTAGCCAGGCGTAGTTTAAAAGAGTTAGAGCCACTTTGATGCTTTAACCGACTTTCGCATGAATGGGTTGGCTCGTCCAGTACAATACGACCCTATCACAGAAACACCGACATGAAGTAAGTGCTTGTATTGTTGCGTTTCGTTTGGTTAGAAACTTCATCTGTTTTAAAACTACGACATGAATCACAAGTAAATTGAGCGTAACATGAGGCAAAATATTTGTGTTATTTCACGAAAATCAGCTCACAAAACGGGGTGTCTTTTACAGTTTTCGAAGGACATCCAACTTAGACAGATTAAACAAACTATTAGCTTAAACACAGAGCTTAAGCAAGCTATTTGTCCATAGACCCAATATTAATTTACCAATGTTTTATTCAAATATGCGTACACAGTTACACGTATATCTAGTATTAAATACTATTTTAAATGTTTAGAATTTAAGAACAAACTTCATTACTCTTGTTGTGACTATTATAAATCAGCTGTGGTAATATTTGCACACTATGAATAAGGAATGATACAAAACACGTTTATACGTTAATTAGGGTTGCCAGTTTTTTACCGACTAACATAATTTCAATACTAGAAGCAATAATATATTGACCACTCCATGTTTCAGCCTCACTAAGACCAGTAACAGGTTTTTAGGTAATAGTGTTAGATTTTATAATCAAGTCCCAAAGCACATTAAACATTTGACGCATAGTGAGTTCGAGCATCATGTCAAGCGGGTTTTAATGTCTAGGGCTATTATTATAGGGCGGATATTGATATGGATGATGATAATGTCTGAAAATGACAACCCTGAATCTGAATGTAACTACATATGATTGTAAAAATATGTATACTTTAGTGGGATAAGAATAAGAAGACGACGATGATAATAGTTATTTTAAAATTCATAATAACCTACAACCATGACTTTGCCATCCAACAACAGGGTTTAACCCTGTATATAAAAGTAGTTTTTGCCCTTGGCTTTGCTCGCTTTAATGTAGACCTAATCTATTCTTTGAGAACAGTGCTTTTTAACCGACTTCTAAAAAGGAGATGCTGTATAAAAGTGAGGTATTGTAAGCTTGTGTGTATGTATATATTTATGTTTGTATATCCACGATTTTTCCAGAAGCTATTGAACCGATTTGAATGGGATTTTCATTGTTGGATACATATTTTCTCAAAGAATATAAACAGGTAAAATATTATTTAAATTCTGTAACTGGATTTGAATGAGGTGATTTTTTTTAATACTTTTTAGTTCATGTTTTTTGAAAGTGGTTTATGTTTGTTACTTTTTTTAAGATGACTTTTGTTCTTTTCTTTGCACTTGAAAATTTGTATGCAAAGTTGTATTCGTTAATTGAACAAAAAAGGTTATATAACATACTGCTAACGAAACCAAGCCAAAGTACAATAAACAATGCATATTAAACATATGTTTCACAATATTTCATTGTCACATCCAGACCACTAAGAGACAATAAAAAGAAAAACGTAATGTACATTGTAAAAATTACTTTGGGCTAACGATAACACGCAGCGAAAACTCTCAAGAGGAAAGAGACCCCGATTTTTAAACATTCTTCATTGGTGCTCTGCTCCTATTGGTGTTAGCCTGGTGATATGATAATAGCCTATAACTATCCTCGATAAATAAGTTATATAATATGAAAAGAATTTTTCAAATCGGACAATCAGTTCCAGAGATTACCCCCCTACAACGCCACAACGTCACAAACTCACAAAATTTACCTCTTTATAATTTAGTTTAGATTATAATACTTCAGTACTGTTCTTGGTACAAAAAATATCTACTTTTTAACTAGTTTATGCTCCTGACTTCGTTGTATTGAAAATATCCTGTTTTTATTTTTTATCATTTCTGTTTAATCACTACTCGTAAGTTTTTTTTTCGAACTGATTACTCTATTGGCCTAACAAGGCCTTAACAGCTTCACCGGACTACCTACACGTAAGTGTAATTATATTCTCCTTAGATAATAGTATTAGCCTTCAGAAATGGATTTAAATAAAAACAAAGTTAATAGGGGCAAAGTCCTATCCCATTTCTGATATTAGCTGCCAGAAATTGATTTATAAATATTGTGTTATTTGTATTTGTGTATTTTCGTTGTGTGTGTATGTATATGGAGGTAAGTGTTTATCATTAACCATTATTTTTTTGTTTCCTACAATTAAAGCTATAATGTTTATCTTGTGTAATAAAAATGCGCCAAAATAAAGAAAAAATTATAATATTTATGCTTAGACCTAAACATTTTCCATTTCAATAAAGTTTGTTTTTTTTGGTACTTAAAACGTCTCTTTTAACTTAACTATATTGTATCATGACATATATTTTTTGTATGCAGTTTAATGCTCTATAATCAACATCGCTGATAATGTAGTCCGGTGAAGCTGTTAAGACCTTGCTAGGTCAATAGTGTAGTCATTTCGAAGAGAAACAAAAACTTCCCTGATAAATTTACGATGACATATTTAATCGAAAGTCATTACAGTCTAAAACCACTTTGAAATTCGTGATTCCTCTTATGAGTTTTTTTACTTCGAGTTAGTTATTAGTTTAATTAGTTCTCCAGTAATAATCTATGTGGCATATTTTTTACTGCGATTCTATTTGCTCGAATTTGTGTTCATTTATTCATTTTTTGTTAATTACGTACAAATGCACTTTTTTTTCTCGAACTGACTACGCTATTTGCATTATTTTTTTTGGCCTTTACAGCTACATCGGACTACTACAAATGCACCGAATAATACAAAAACACCGAGTTATAACATAGTGCGAACTCCACGAATTACACTAACAAAAATGTTTCTGTAGCCGGACAATTTAGAAATACAGATATTAAGCCGGATAGAGCCGGACGCCTGACAACGGTACTCATATGACCATCTTTCAATTAATTTTACGGTATAAATATGAAACATAGTTGCAACACCACTATTTATATTGCAGAGATGTAAAGTATCAGATTATACATGTCAGTTACGGTAATATGTACCATAAGATAAACTTACTATTACAGTCCTAGCACATTACTCACTTTGTATGTCGATTTAATAGAGGTAATTTGATACATTCTACCCGTTGTCAGCCCTACTTTTATAATTTTAATAGCAACATGGACAATTCATAAAATACGTCACCTAAAATTTTACCTCTTTACGACTTCATCACGTGATGTCAGCTTTTCTGCGACCCTATCAATATTGTATCAAGAATAATACATTCCCCCTGTACAAGTACAAACATATACGTAAAAATATCTGTATATTTACAAATATGCAACGAGTAAATTTCTAAAGTAACAAAAATAAATAAACAAATACACTTGTGAAAGAAGAATAATACAAAAAAGAAAGCTAGAAGAATCTCACTTTTCTCCAATATCTGAAGGCACGCGAGACACTGCTTCCAAACTACGCTTAAAAGGTTGCGGATCAGAATTTAAAAGCCCTCCCAGTTTATCTTAAAAAATGCAAAGTTGTTTGATGAGACGCGAACGTCACGTTTCCTTAGAACCCCCGATCCTCCTTAGTGATATTTTGTCACAGTTAAATACACCTTTGATAAGCGCCGACGTATTATCTGAACGCTCCTTAAGTAAAACTTTATAACGTGGTGTTAATGTAGAAGTTATCATATTAATTAAGTAACTACAATGCGAATGTGTGTCTTTTTGTCACCTCCATTTTTACTTTCCTTGATTATTCTACTGATCAACGTGAAGTTTTGCATGCACCTTCTCATGGATATAGAAAAAGACATAGGGTAACTTCATCCAGAAAAACAATATTGTTTCCGAGGAATCAGTCAAATCCACATTAACACGAGCAAAACCGCCAGCAAAATCTACTTATTTATAAACATAAAAATGCATTGGAGATAATAATTGGAGGAATAATTGGAGGAATTGGAGATAATAAGATATCAACCAACTACCCTACATCGACCGGGAAAATTTATTTCGGATGGTATATACCAGACCAACCGCCGTAACCAGTATTGACAAACAGCTCACTTGCACTTACAGGAACCCGATGGATGTAGCCTATGCACTGAGTTAAGTATACGACGGTATATATTCACCGAAACCGATAGTAAGATCTCTGAGCGTCAGGGGCTATCAGGACGAACGAATACCCTCAAACACTCCCGATACTCTCTTCCTGGTACACACACAGGAGGAGAAAAAAGCCCTGAATAAAAAGGGCTACGGGGTAGGGGAAGGATCGCGCGTTCTGACAGTCCATGAATCCCAGGGACTGACCTTCAAATCGGTGGTGATCCTGCAAACAAAGAGCAGAAGGGTACAAATCCACGATAGCGTTTCACATGCTATAGTGGCAATATCTAGGCACACCGACACCTGTGTCTACTATACCGACGTGACTGACGACGCGATAAGTAGGTTCATTCGTCGGGCCGTGGACGCTCCGGCACGGGATATTGTGGATTACAACCTAAAAATGGCCATAAAGAATGGAAATGCAAGCGCTATAAAAACAATAACGACATTAAAACAAAAAAAAAGTTAATAATAATTAAACAGTGAATATTTAATAAACTACTAATAATAATAATGTATATATATAAATGCACACGGATACGATGTTTACGTTAAAAAAAAAAAAAAACTACATATAAGCAAAAAAAGGTGCGGACCAAGAGTCTGCAGACTAAAACAAAATATATATAAAAAAAAAAAACATAAAAATGCAAACGAGGTCTCGAACAGCCCTTCCACTACATATTAGAAAACAAAGTCCTCTGCCACGTTTGTCTGTCTGTCTGTCTGTTCGCATTAACTACAAAAATAACTACTAAACGGATTTTCATGCTGTTTTCACCACTAGATAAAGTGAGTCGTGAGGAAGGTTAGGTATATAATTTGTCAAGATTTTTTTATTATCAGGGTGGTGTAAATTTCGCAAGACCTGCTAGTGTAAAAAATATACTAAGGACAAAAATTTGAACATAGATTATAGATATAGTTTAAAGAAGATATAGTTTATTATAGATAATTTCTAATTGTGTGGGAAAATGTAGCCAAACATAATTTCAAAATATGGATTTAAATCCACCAGGATATGAAATACTCGTATATAGAGCAATGAAATGTCAATTCATTCATTATTTTCCAAATATACTTTAGAAAAATCGTGCAAAAAAATTTTTTTATCAGACTGACCTTCGACCACAGACTCATTTACCTTCTTATGTGCAGTTTTAGCACTAAAATAACAACAACACAAAAAACATATGTTAGCATAATTGTCGTTAAAATAATAAAGCTCATATAAATTACTAAATCATCAATTAACACGTTCACTGCGAACGGAGGTCGAAATGACCTCTCGCGTGGCTATAAAACAGTGCATTATCAAAAATATTGCTGTCTCATACGTCACTTTGAATGACATTGTGAGAATGAATTAGACGATTCAATTTCTCTAAATGTCACTTTAAATAATATATAATGCAGCGATTTCTAAACTTTTAAAACTACGGAACACTCAACAAATGTCTATTTTATGAAACGCAGAGTTTAAGGAAAAAAATGCAATGTATTGTGCAACGTACGTATACCTATATAGATCGAATTGATATATGGCTAATCTTTAAATAGGCTGGAGAGATTTTAATGAGTTAATAAATTTTAATACTTGGAATGAGGACCTACTTTACAAATCATTACAATTGTCATGGGAGATGAAGCAGAAAAGATTCATCTATCCAGTATTCTTAATAGTTAAGACACAACAAATATTTACCGCCAAAATTGGGCTAAGTATCTAAATGTCAGACGTAATAAAATTCACAATAATTAGGATGAAATCAGATTTTTCTCGCTTTAAATTCCATCATCATAAATCCTATTGTACTATGTCATCGCGTGACCTGTATACCGAGAAATTTCTCTCACATAAAATATAGTTAAATGCCTTTTGTATGAATTAACACGTGTTTCTTGTGTAGACAAATCTTTCTACAATTAAGTACGTAAGTGAAAATTGACTAGTTTACTATTGCTTTTATTGGTTCATATAAACAAATATAAAGATAAGTTTAATTTGGAAACGACAAATCTTTAGTTAATAGAGTTATTTTAAGTAGTGAATCGTATCAAATAGCGATCACCCCTCAGTTCCTTTGTCTTCTTATAATCTTACTTATTCTTATAATCTACTTCTTATAATCTACTTAGTCTTCGAATAATCATTAAAAAAACGTTCTGATATATCCATGTGTTGTCAGGTAAGTCAAGAGATCGATATTCAAGTGTCATGCGGTTATTTCAACGTTATAACAAGATGGTGGTTCTCTTGTTACAACTTTCCTGGGAATTTTTATGGCATCGCAGAATTCATGGTCCGTGGTATTATTTCTCATTCACTTCACTTATGCACAATAAACTAACCATATTACATAAAACACCACCAACTTTACACAATATAGAATCAAGTAACACAAGATTATGAATAAAATATAAGATCCACTACATGACAGACTGAAATCCCGCCAAAAACTCCGTCAATCTCGGATATAGATAACAAAACTCTTCAATAACAATAGATGACACGAGATTACCGTGTCTATGTTTCTTTTAAATTTAGAATCAAATTACAAAACTCAAATAATACGCATTATAGAGTCGCCACCAACTTCTTATTTTCTTATAGGTAAAACAAATGAAGAGTATTTCAGATTTTCACCTTTTGTTTGGTATAAAATTAATAGTTATTGTAAAAAGTTCTAACACGAAAATAAATTTAATTACATAACAATTTTTTTTAACTTATACAAATAGCTATAACATATATTTATTATACACTAGCCTCTGCCCGCGACTTCGTTCGCGTGGAATAGATACACTAACACTAACACGGAGCAGTTCTCAAGTAGGAAAAACATCCCGATTTGGAAACATTTTTCATCTGTGCTCCGCTCCTATTAGTCTTAGCGTGATGATATATAGCCTATAACCATTCTCGATGAATGAACTACATAACAATGAAAGAATTATTCAAATCGGAGTAGTTCCTAAGACTACCCCCTACAACGTCACAACATCACAACTTCACAAACTTACAAACTTTACCTCTTTATAATATTAGTATAGATATCGTATTGAAAAATATTTCATAATATCTCCCAGTGTCACACGGTATAGCCCTAGCGACCAAACTTGAAATTTACAACAGCAACATTCGACCGGATGAACCGACCGGCATTGAAAGCGGAGATTCACACATAATTATATTAGTTCATAAACGTGTAATGGGACCTTGGACCGCAATATCAGAATTCCTTTCTAGAGCCCGCAGTGACAGTTCACATTTAAATGATATTTCGGTAATTTGTACATATAAATTACATTTAAATGTCCGCTGTTTATCAGACTTAATCTTTTAACCGTTT
This sequence comes from Antheraea mylitta, assembly GCA_014332785.1. Classification (NCBI taxonomy): domain Eukaryota; kingdom Metazoa; phylum Arthropoda; class Insecta; order Lepidoptera; family Saturniidae; genus Antheraea; species Antheraea mylitta. The sequence goes on along the minus strand of JACEII010000065.1, from coordinate 1,339,204 downwards.
TCGATGAGACTTTTCAAGAAAACAAAAGCCTTTTCAGGTTGTTATTTAACATTAAAGTATCTATCATAATGATGGCCTACTTGATATAGAGTCTTTGTATTTACGTTCTATGGATGCAGGTTCAAATCGGAGATCTCGATGGAGAAAAACATTGTATTTTTTTTCTAAAATTGGTTACGCTAATTGGCCTAGCAAGGCCTTAACAGCTTCACCGGACTACCAGAGAAAACATTGTGTTGAAATCTATATACTCGTATGGTGGTATGGTGGTAGTTTGATTGAAGGAGTACTTTGCGGAAATCCATCATTAAATATTATAGTGGACGCTACTTTGCATTTCCGCCTGAAATTGATAGTATTTAGTAGTGGTGGTCAATAAATTCCAGGCAGAAGTGCAAAGTAGCATCCACTATAATGTTTTATGAAGGTAGAGCTTTTTCTAAGTCGACCTGGCTAGATACCACCCTCACCTTAAAAATCTGTCGCCAAGTATCTATTATTGTGTTCCGGTAGCCACACTTTAGAGCCAGTCACCTATAAACTTGTCATGTTTACCATCTCAGATCACGTGGATATTTAACAACAGTTGACATGGTCAAATGTTAAAACATATATAGTATAAAAAAACGAACGCCTTTTCTGTTTTGCATATGATCTGAACGGTAATAATTAATTTTAACAGTGGTAATTCGTTTACCAATAAAAAAAACAATTTTCTAAATCGATTCACAAATGCTTGAAATTTTGAGGTAACAAAAATATTAATAAATAGAACCGTATCGAGAACCTCTACCTTTTTGAAGTCCGTTGGCCCCTAGACTATCCAAAACCCTAGGGTTTTACCACCTTAAGCCCTAAACCCTCATGGGTTTAGGCTCCATATAAACGAATGTAGAGCTTACGATGCACTGGCACAAACTGAACAATAATAAATTACGTTGTGTACATTTTTTTTAATGGTTACTATATAAAAAATAATATCCACTATTTTGAGATCTGAGTCTCAAGAAAAGAGCCGAGAGGTCAAACCCATTCTCAGCAACAAATTCGTGAGCACAAGATAATTCTATGTTAATTGTAATCGAAGACCAAAAATTAGGTCCCACTTTTTTCGTTAACCAATATTTAAAAATTTCATTGCACACCTAGTTTCATACCAATTATAATCGCGTACATTACACACAAGCTAAAAACTGAGGCGCAACACGCTCTAATTCCCGCTCATGAGTCGTATGATTCCGCGATGTACCAACACAGTAGAGCGCTTAATTGGCTTTAAGCCTCCAGTCAGATTCTTAATCTATAGTTCTTACCATTTGTTTTCTATTGACTTGCAAGGTAGATTTAACGACAATATTTTCCAGTTTGAAGCAACGATGGCTTAATGGTAACTTGTTCTTATACCACATCGAACAAAAAGAACATGTAGGTTTAAATACATCAAAATCAAAAATACTTTATTCAGTTTAGGCACTGAGAAAGCGCTCACAAACTTCAAAATTATCACTGATTGGGAAGATCATTTATTAATTCAATTCAAAACCAAATAATTATAGAAAAGAGACGGCAGGATTTTTTTTTTACTTACATATTTGAAAACAATGCATTATATTTACAATCGTTTTAGCGGCTAGACATAGAGAGATATTCGTTCCAAGTATCAGCATCGTTCACTTATCCACCATATAATATTGAAAACATAACCTGCTTGACATGATGATTGAATTTACTATCCGATAAATCAGTAATATGCTTTGAATCTTTATTGAAATACCCTAGCACTATTACTTAAAGAACTGTGTAGTTTTACTGAGCCTGAAACAAAGGATGGTTAATCTTTGTTGTCTTCTGGTATTAAGATCATGTCCGCGTTTTTTTACAATTAACCTAGACTATCTAAGGAAAATATTGTTGTGGTAGATCAATACCCACATGACTTGCTATCGGCTTTAACTTAAATATATATCATCGAATATCCGTTTGTGTGTTTCGAACAATTCTCTCTAGATTTAGCGTGTCATCATCTTGGGCCACATGTTCACTTAAAATCATGTGAGTAACTTAACGTGAATGCATTAAAACATTTAGAGTAAAATTAACATAGCTAACAACGAAGTCTAATCCAGTCCGCTACTTACCCAGTTGACCGAGAAAAGTGGGGAATTATGACTGTTTCCATAAAAACATTTCATTCAAAATAAGACCATATAACAGATATAAATACGATTTTTATTTGTCATCCAAGATTTATATATCTATATCAATATAGTACATGGAATAGTTCGTTTGTTTGTAAGAGGTAATCTCCGGAACTACTAATCCGATTCTAACATAAAACACAAATGTAGCTTACATTATTTCTAATCGAGATACTGTGTTTATACCTTTAAAAATGACTAGCAATTACTTGCGGCATCGCACTCATTTTCTATGCCGTAATTATTTATATTATTTATTTTGTATCTATATTATATTACGGTGTACAAGAAAAATCGTCTTTTTTCCAAATGATCGTGGAATGTTGTCAGAGAATTCTGAAACAAAGACTCTGTCAAAATCCAAGACTTGTAATATTGATATTTAGAGGTCGCGAGTCTAACTTTTCATTTCCCATTTAATTAACACAGGATTTTTTTAAATCTTGAGATTTCTACTTTAGCTATGGATTATCATTGTGAAAAAACTAACTTATTTTTGTATAGGAGATTAAATATTCTACAAAAACGACCGTCAATTAAAATCAATAGCTTAAAATATCCCTACAGCCCTACTAACGTTTCATCACAATTCTTTTCTTTTAACCAAAGCTCTAGTTTACCGTAGGGTTAGAATTTACGTCGATAGACTTAGTATCCGAATTTATTATCACTGAGCTATAATCTATACTATATTACTATAATAATGTTATAAAGAGGTAAAATTTGTGAGTATGTGAGGTTGTAGAAGGTAATCTCAGGAACTACTGGTCAATTTGAAAAATTCTTTCAGTGTTTGAGAGCTAATTTATCGAGGAAGGCCTTAGGCTATATATCATCACGCTAAGACTAATAGGAACGGAGCACCAATGAAAAATGTTTCAATATCGAGTTTTTTCCTTTTGAGAGCTTCCGCTGCCTGTTAGTTCGTTAAGTGATGTTTATCTGTTATATTATTTATGAATTCTTATCAATAGGTAATGATACACAGCAACGTGTGGTCGGGTCAGCTAGATGCTAAATAAACATCTAGGATAATAGGTTAGTAACTTATAAGGTTATTGTTTAAATTGACAGCAACATAACGATAAGTATAAGGTAAGTTTGAAAGAATCCCGCCATTTGAAAGGTATCTCGGTGTGAGCTACATAAACCATTAGACTTACATGAAGATAATTTTTTATTAATAAAATATTTTGTTAATGTTTATAAAGATGCAAATGCTGACAAAGCCCGGAGCGACTGCTATTTAGATATAAATTATATACGTGTAAACAAAAAGTGAAATGACTCTTATTTGCTCAAATTAATCTGTTTTTTTTTTTTTTTTCGAAATGTCTACGCTATTGATCCAGCAAGGTCTTAACAGCTTCACCGGACTACTAAGGCGAGCGCTTAAGGCACTCAGCCGATTTCATTATGGCAACCAGCTCAAGGGTGCACGGCACACCTCGGCTTGGCTGTTGCCTGTTGCAGGCAAAATCGCGACCTATCTCAGCTAACCTAGCTAACTATTCATATGTGTATGAGTTGTTGAAACGTATATGTGTACCAAGCATACACGCCTCAACAACTCGTCCATATATTTATTATCGGAAAATTGAGAGTTTTTCAGTTCGATAAGGGAAAAAAGTAAACCCTTCCACTTTCATGTGTAATCGTGTAGGCGTGCACGTGTGTGGGGATGATCATGTAGTGTTGTAGCAGTGATGTATATTTGTGTGTCACCGTATCGCGCAAGCAACGCACTCAAGGGCTCCCTACCGAGGGATCGAACCTAGGCTTGAACCGCTGCTGTGGGAGGCCTAATCGGGTGTGCGGGAGAGAAATTAACCCCCAGACCACGGCGGCGTGATCTGTGGTTACGCGGGCGTGGGCGTGAGCACGCTTTGTTTCGAGGGACAGGCTGGTACTGATCGTTCGCTGAAGTGATTAAATCAGGAGGGTCGGTAAAAATGCATCGCGGACGTCTTTTATAACGCGCAGCGTTAGGTACGGGTTCATAGTTTGCGGCGGATACCACTAACGGATTGGGAAAAATTAATCTTCAAACATTTTGTTACGAAACTTACGACCTTTCAGAATATTACAACACCTATCTATGCAGTAACAAGAGTAATCGAAGATCTGTCAAGAGGTTAGCAAGTAATGAAAAGATAACCGTTAAAAATATTAAAAACAACTTTTGATTAATCTAAATAAAACACTTAGGAGGTTTAGTTAGACAAATTTAAACAAATGAATATTTTTACGAACGAATACGTATGCATTAGCTAGTGTTTTACTAATATAAGAAGGTAAAGCTTATTCTTTGCAGTAGACGATCTCTGCAATGACTGATCCATCTTCCATAATTCTTTCAGCTATAGAAAACTATGTTCTCGCTGAGTGACATGCTATACTTTATGACATTAAGTTTTTAAATTAACACAGTGTCTCGAACAGTTGCTAGAAAATAAAAAAAACATATGTTTTTACATAGTCAAAAGGATCCTCATTCACGTATCAATATCATTGTATATAGTAGTACTTTAATGAAACTACAATATTTATAAATTCGCTTAAATTGTCCCTTATTAATATAAATTACTAAATAATTAACCTTCATTGTAAATTTGTTGGATTTAAAACTTAAACCAGATACAAAACAAAAGTGAATCCTTTTTATTTTGGTACGATGCAATTTTGTAAAAGTAAATAAAACTTACCGAAACGAGAATGAAAATCCGAAAGTAAGAATTAATTCACAAAACAAAAATAACTTGTTCTTTGCATCACTCGTAACACCGTATGTTAAAGTCGTAATTTAAATAAACAAAACAATATTGACCAAGATGGCGCGTCGCGTCGACGCGCTCGCCCGCTCTTAGCTACCGTACGAATGTGCGAACATTGTGAATGCGTGAATGAAGATAAACATACAACATACGTTTACAAATGTAGTAGATTCATGAAAAGTCTTGTGCTAATCCTATAATTAAGTATATTGCCATGAAGTTTTATCTATGGTGGCATAAAACGGAAGTGTGTGAATACATTATCGTTATACTTTACGAACTTTTGGGCTACGAGATGATAGACGCATGACGAAAGCTAGACACTAGTTTTTAAATATATCAAAGAAAATTGAAAATGCTACTTCCGAGTTATAAGAATCTAACGATTTTTCTGTGCCTTTATCAATATTATATATATATATATATATATATATATATATATATATATATATATAT
>JACEII010000065.1:1301129-1316748 GCA_014332785.1 Antheraea mylitta | reverse complement strand
TATATATATATATATATATATATATATATATATATATATATATATATATATATATATATATATATATATATTACATTTACATAATATTTACATATATATATAAATATAAGATTTTGAGTAATTTAAAACATAAACATCGCGTTATTTTATATATAAGTACACTAATAATTATAACCGTTAAGAATTTTATCAAATGCCGTCGTTTTTTGTTAGTTAAAAACGTGAATAAATTTGTTTGCGGAACCATATTATACACATATAATAAGAAAAACATTATACGGATATAGTAGTAGTTACAAAGTGATATAGGCAGTTATACATATATATATTTAATTTACAAATCAGTGCACTAAATTAATTTTATGCACTAAAATTCGATAAATTTTATAACTACGCGTTACTATGGCCTACTACAAAGGACAGCAATTGGCTCCTTCAAAGGCCGTTATTAATTCATACGAAACTTCATGAGCGAATAAACATCAAAACGGCCATCACAGAGTGCTACTATTGTAGACCTACCCTGCCAGACACACATACATCATACCGCGCGCGGCCCACGAAAAACCGCGTTATTCGTTCCGCACAAAATCACTCTGCTATACAATTATTGAAGAAAGTCACGCAAAGGCTTATGTAATTGCTCACATATGCTCACATAATTTAAAATGAAACAAGTAGATGGCAAAACATAAAAATCCTGGCTGCAAAACGTCGCTTTTTGCTCACATATGTCTCAACCGTAGACCACTCACAAAAATAAGACCCGCCTAGATTAGATATCTTATAATATGTAAGTTAATTGTTTAAGTTACATAAATTGTACCAAATCAATACACATATTATTCATATGAAAAACTTTCCTTATTTACTGTCGAGAACCTGGTCAACCGAGCCTAGCTCGGTTCTTCAAAAGACATTACTAAATTAAAATAAATTGTTAGATTTGCCTTACAAAATTAGCATTTTCATGAAAAAAATATTTAAAAAACAGATATCTCTTTTGCTGTCACTCGGATCCGAACTCGAGGGTTACACGGATTTTCGATGCAACCAATTTCCATCAGAGCTACTTTTGTTTTGACTGCGGCGGCGAAATTTACCTTCATATTCTAACTATACATTCTTTTTTTCAATGCCTGAATTCTCAGTTAAAGAAGTTTTCTATGAATAAAATCTAGGTAGATCGATTTATCGTCCCCAAAACTACCTACATACTAAGTTTCACGGATATAGATGACGCCATTTCCGAGATCCTGAATATATAAAAATATACAGAAATTGCTAGTTTAAAGGTATTAGATATATTACAAATATACAATGCATAATAATGTTCACATAGAAAATATTACAAATATTCCCATTTTACTTTCGGGCCTCAATCAGAATCAAAGTAAATGAAATTTTATCATCCCGAGAGAAGCCGTGAACAAAAGCTTCTGCAAAGCATATCCGAAATTTACTTGAATTTAATTAATATTCTAGAAGTTACATAGTACTATCAAAAATTGTTCAACCGACAATCACTATAATTTCATTATTATTTGATACAAGACTCAGTATTTTTTGTATAATCACAATTATTAAATATCGAACCTGTCTTATGGAAAACAAAACATACAACTATACTTTTAAGAAAGAAATTAACTGAATTTAAATATTCTCTGCCATTGTCACCAAACTGGCAAAGGACCTTTACAATATCCATAAATATTATATTTGCTTACACGAAAACATCTGGTCGTGAGACATAATACCAATGATACATGATGAATTAATCTATACTAATATTATAAAGAGGTAAAGTTTGTGAGTTTGTGACGTTGTGATGTTGTGACGTTGTAGGGGGTAATCTCAGGAACTACGGGTCCGATTTGAATAATTCTTTCAGTGTTATAAAGCTCATTCATCGAGAATGGTTATAGGCTATATATCACTACGAGACTCATAGGAGCGGAGCACAGATGAAAAATGTTTCAAAATCGGGATGTTTTTTCCTATTGAGAACGCGAACGAAGTCGCGGACAGAGGCTAGTTATCAATAAATATATTCAGTATTTAAATAATACACATGAATATATGCATACATTTACATATTATGGATGACGAAAATAATATTCTTGTATCAATTAACTGATCAGGAGCCATACAAGTTTTACGGAAACACTGGAGAAGGGGGAGGGTCAACGATTTGTGTTTAGACTAAAATGGTCAAGAGGCATTGCAATATGCACAACGGTATTATCCGTCCTTCTTTAAATCCGTTAAGTGCCAATTTTCCTCCCCCCAACCCCCTCACCGGTGTTTAAGTCGGTCCGAACGCATAAAGACTACGACGCACATCTCTGTGATTTAATATTCATAATTAATTGCATTACAAACGTCAATAAATACAATTAGAGATTAGAAGTGAAAGGTCCGAACCGAAGTGTTAGTGAATGAAGAGGAGGCCTGCTACGACCGTGACAACAGCCCACAGGTGAGTCCTGTTTTTTTCCCATATCCTACCGGCTGTTGTACATTCTTAACGATCACCAGGAAAGCATCCCGCCGAATTATTACGCCTTTTTATCCCAATTACAATCAGCGTAAACAATTTTCTTATTTTTAATGACATGAAGATGTGAAGTAAATCTGGATATGTATGGGAAAATGAGGCGCAACCTTATCCATCGAGTACCATCACTTCAGTAGTGAACCACTGTAAGCTATTTTCGCTATGGATTACAAATTCCTTATTTCTAGACTTGTGAACTGTCTATGAATATATAAGAAATTTACAAGAGACAAAAATGTACTTATACAAAAATGCTTACATAAGCGGGGGAGGGTGGCATTGCTTACTTTTGCTGACCATGGAGATGAGGGCGATCAGCAATGACAAAAAATCTACTAACGTAATACTAGTATGGACCCTCAAAATAAATATCATTTTTTAACCACAAAGTGGCGTCAATGTGCCTGATGGAATGCCAGTGTTGACCAGTAAAAAGTGGCCAGTCCATCAACAATCGCCACTATAGAGCCGTCCTTACAGGGAGGTACAGAGTTTGCCATATCACGCTTATAATCCCAAGAGATGCAAGCCAATTTTGTGTCTCTATTTCCCACACCTCATCTATTGTTTATTTCTAACACCCCGTTTTTGTACAACATTATTATATTGCCTACTTATAAAAATCGGTTGAGTGCCTTAAGCGGTCGCCTTAGTAGTCCGATGATGTTGTTAAGACCTTGGTAGGGCAATAGCGTAGTCAGTTCGAAAAAAAAATGCTTATTTATAGGAATTCTTGAAGATGGGTACTGACCCATCTCCCAGTCAGTGTTCGGACACCACGGCCATGAACGTAGGTATCCTTACAAATAAACTGGTCCTTTCTGTGAAAGAAAACAATGCAATAAAACCATAGCACGGTGGTAGGGCTTTTCCTAAACCCGCCTTGTAATCTACCACCCTCAAGTTGAAATTCTATCGCCAAATTTCTATAGACATGACGCGTTCATACTAAAATTAGTTATAGATTCGGCGTGGATCTACCACCTACATAAATATATATATATGTATGTAAGTAGACATATTCTTAGTACACTGAATACGTCAACCCCGTACATTTATTCATAAACTTTCGCTCGTAAAGGAGATATTAAAACATTAACATTTTATAATATCGTTACATGCTTACTTGTATGAACACCACATGACATATACGAGACGGTGACATCAATTACCTAACGACATTCATACGTAACACGAAGCCAAAATTAATATAACTAGTGGTCGTCTTGTGGTCGAAATTCGACCATAATTCATTGTTTTTTTAAGTTTTAAAATTAAGAACATTTCTTTTTAATTTTTGTATTAATTAGTACTCGTTAATCTAATAAACAAAAAGAGAATCCCTTAGTACATGCTAGGAAGGCATATACTTTTATATATATTTACCTATTTAAAAAAAGTCAAGGCAGTCACTAGGACTGCCGACGCAAGTGAAAACTCAAATCTTTTAAAGAACTACAGTCTGAATTATTGAAATTTCATAATTTCTAAATTTAAACTACTAACATTAATCTGGTTTTTACATCTATAGGCACTTGGAGAAATAATTGTAATATGTACATTTCTATAAAGCGTATTAATTGATCGATCATATGATAGGCTGCACAATCTCAATACAAAATAGCAATACTATTACGTCACGAGCATGTCGATGGTATCGGTAACGCTCTACTACTCTACGCTCTACTACTCGTGCGTGACGCGATCCCATAAGTTTTTTCCCAACTAATTTTTTTTATCGATTAATGCGTTTCACTTCAAAGATCTTGGTGACTACAAAAAGACAACCGGCAAGTTACATTTTTTAAGATTTTTTTTTATCAAATGCTCTGGTTTATTGTCAGAAATGAATTAATGTCCGATGGAAAAGAAGTATGTGCTGTCAAGTTATGAAATAGCAAAAAATATGGAGTATGGAGTCCGTTATTTATATAAGTTTGCTTTTTGACTGGGTCATCGTTCAAAGCGTCAATTTATAGCCTAAAACATTTAAGTAAAAGTTATTTCCGATGTCGTTTAACCGTGCCGAAATGACAATAATTTTCCCATTCATCAACAAGGAACGTTTTCAATCTTTAGAAATTAATTTTTCTCTTGCACGTTTTATTGAATGACTTATCAAATATTATTGATTCTCAATTTACTAATATCCCTTGGGATAGAGCAATTTTTATACGAACGTCGTAAATTTAATTTATATATTTTGATAAGTTTAAATTGTATTTACCATTTTTCCTAAAAAATCTAATATTTAAGATATAAACTAACGTAGACGGAAGACAGTCTAGTCAAACAAGCCAAATTCGTAAAAACGGACGTATTGAGGCTTGACCCACCATATTATAATTTATATGCAACATACATTTACACTTCAACGTAAAGTTGTTTTTTTTATGTTATAAGAGGAAAACGAACAGTTGGGTCACCTGATGTTAAGTGATCATCACCGTCCATAAACACTAGCAACACTAGGTGAGTCACAAGTGCGTTGTCAGCCTGTGTTGGTGGGGAAAGGGAGGAGGAAGTGGGAGGGAGAAAAGGGAGGAGACGGGATGGGAGTCCGGCATTCTCACTGTTCGTACGAAACACAACAATGCAAGCACTGTTACTTAATGTCGCTTTTCTGTGAGAAGGTGGTACTTCCCCGTGCGATCCGAGCCGTTAATGCAAAAACCAGTTATAGCTTCAGTATCGGAAAATCCTTCCTGTGGACAAACAGGTCAAAATACTCGTGTATCCGTCCTTGATAGCTTTTATTAACGGAATAGCACAAGAACGCTAACAAGCAAATTCACCTTCTCACTATAAAGTTTACGCCGGCAATTGAAACAGCTTGTTTTACAATCCTGTGTGATTAACGAATATAAAAATAACTTCCATAATTAATTCATAATAGTTATGCTAATGATTTATATCCATCACACATTGATCAATAACATAATTCCAAAAAGGTAGGTCCTGTTTGGTTCTGGTGAGTTTGTATGTCTGTATGGTTGCGGTTTTGTAATTAACTAATACATGACCAATTTTAATGATCTGTTTTTCTATACTAATATTATAAAGAGGTAAAATTTGTGAGTTTGTGACGTTGTAGGGGGTAATCTCGGGTACTTGGGCCTCACCCTGGACGGGCGCTGGCGGTTCGAGCCCCACTTTGCGGGGCTTGGGCCGCGAGTTGCTAGGGCGGCGGCGGCACTCGGCCGATTGCTCCCCAATATTGGGAGGCCGGGTGCCGGGTGCCGTCGACTCTTCATGGGAGTCGTGTGGACGATGGCCGCCTACGGGGCACCGGTCTGGGCTGATGCCCTCGATGCCACCAACGTGCGCACGCTGCGCAGTACGCAGCGTACGGTGACACTGAGGGCAATCCGGGCATACCGGACGGTGTCATCGGCGGCGGCCTTTACGCTCGCCGGCTCCCTTCCCTGGGAGCTGGAAGCTGGAGTGCTCGCCGCCGTGTACGAATTCACGGCGGCGAGGAAGCGTAGTGTGGAACCTCCGGCTCCCAGGGAAATAGAAGTTAAAAGGCGGGAATTGCGGGAGGCACACCGTTGACGCCGCCCGCCCGGTCCTGCGGCAGTAGATTGGGAGGAGATGGGGCTCCCTGTCGTTCAGGCTGGTGCAGGTGCTGACCGGACACGGTTGTTTCGGGTGGTACCTGCACCGGATCGCTCGCAGGGAGCCGACCGCCGCCTGCCATGAGTGCGGCGATGAGGAGGATACCGCGTAGCACACTCTTTCAGCTGCGTGGGAGGTGGAGCGCCGCACTCTGGCGGTGGTGGTAGGAGAGGATTTGTCGCTACCGAGCGTGGTCTCGTCCATGCTCGGCAGCGAGCAGGCGTGGCGAGTGGTGGCCTCCTTTTGCGAGGAAGTCATCTCGCAAAAGGAGGCGGCGGAGAGGGCCCGCGAGGCGGTTCCCCTCAGTGACCGTCTTCGCCAACGGAGGACCGGCAGGAGGAGGCGACGCTTTGCCCAACTCCTCTTGCCACCGTAGCCGGACCTGAGGGGATGTAGTCGGGGTGCTCATCCCCTCATTGCACAGGTCCGGCGGACAAGGGGAGGCAACTGGTGTGTACCCAGCTGCCTCTCTATAGGTAGGAGCCCGGCGGCCACCTTCCGCCGTGCAGACCGTTGGGGCGGCTATCTAAGGGGAATAGCTTAGCACGATCCCTTGCCGCCCCAACACTACGGTCTGACGGTACACCGTGAGGTTTTAGTCCGTGCAAGCCGGACATAACCCATCCTCTCCCCCGGGAGGGTGGGTATCCATAAGGGATTTCCCCACGTAAAACAAAAAAAAGGGGGTAATCTCAGGAACTAAATATAATATTATTTCAGTGTTACAGAGTTTATACATAAGGCAGGTTATATATCATCACGCTAAGACCAATAGGAGCGGAGCACCGATGAACAATGTTTCCAAATCGGGTTTTTTTCCTTTTGAGAGCTTCCGCTGCGTGTTAGTGTTAGCCCAAAGTAACTATTCCACGCTGATGAAGTTGCGGGCATAAGCTAGTCCATCTACATGACTATAAATCAATCGCCAAGTGAATGCAAACGCATCACTTCAAACAGTGTAAACTTAGAGTCACAAAATATGGATTTTACAAATTGAGTGAGTGATAGAAAACGGTACTGAGATCTTAAAAAAATATTGACAGATTGAAGTTTAGTTGTCATTTTATTTAATAAAATAATCGTATTGTAAAATGAAAGCCTATATTTATTTGCTAGTACACCCGTGTAAAACCGCTGTAAACAGCTAGTTATGAATAATTAAGTATCATTTTAATAATTCGCATGATGTTATGATTTCAATCATAACCTGAACATAATATAGCCGCGGGTAAAATTCACTAATAAAATGGATTATTAAATGACCCAACATCTTGGGAAGCTATAAACGACTCCTCATAAATTATATTAAAAGGTCAATGGGATTTTTTTAGGTACAAGTTACTGCCCACGATATCACATGATGTTAGAGCTTAAATCGCCAGAATTATAAAAAAAATAGACAGAATTATGTCTATTTCATACAATATATTTTTAGAAATAAAAATATAGAACTAGCTTCTAACTGTGACTTCATAAAGTCACTTCTAACATACCAAGAAAACTATATACCTTATAAACATTGTAGTTCTTTAATTTCACTAATGAGTCTCTCGTATGCGCTGCTATATTAATATTACTAATTTCATTAGACGGGTTAAGTATTTGAAAATTATATGCATTCAACCGTATAGGCAATAAAAATAAAAATTATCTTAACATATGAAACAAGTCAAACACAACATATCCAAAGCCCAATAATTTCTAATATACTCAACAAATTACGCAAAAATTATCGATTTTATGTTATATATTATTATTATATAAACCAATTTAAATATTTATATATTATGTCGATTTTGTAAATAATGTTATGAGATATATTTCAACCGTTGTAAAATCATTCCGTTTTATTTATTATAAATTTATTAATCTCAGCTAAATCTTCTTACAAATGATAGAGCGGCACCTAGCGTCTAGTAGCTAAACTAAAATTAAGTTTAAATACTCGTAAACTTTACAGTGGCTTGCTAATAGATGCCACTGAGCTCACTTGGTGTGGGAACATTCACCGATAAAATGGAAAGTTAAAAAAATAATCATAATACTTCTCGACATAACTTAAGTAATCGCCTTTCCAATAATTCAATATTGAGAGAAAATCAATCCTTTACGGTCTGACGAGGCAACAAAACACTTTCGTTTGAACAAGCACCCTTATTAAAATCATGGACCATTAACCTGAACTGCACCGTACGACAATAGAAATGTTTATCAAATTTAAATGTCTGTTATTGTTTATACCGCTGTGATTACAGTATATTTAACTTTACATTATCTTCATGCTAAGTAACCAGTTTAATCATTGTTTACTTTACTGTTTGTTATGACAATTGATATTATCTTAATAAAAGGCCAACATTATTGGTATATATATTCACAAATTTAGACAAAGGATGTAGATATCCTTGACTTAGAATTTTAATTTAATTTTGTACATTTATCTCACGCTGATATTAAGTGATACTTTCTACCTTAGAGCACTTCTGAAGGTAGTAAATTCATCAATACTTATAAATAGATGTTGTAGGAGCTACGAGCTCATTACTATAGGAGTCTAGACCGAGTTAGACAGCGTAATGACAATACTCGGAGTGCGTAAGATAGACTGTTTATTTATATGACCATATAAGGTATTTACAGACACGCGATAATTCATTTGTTTGTTCAATTGTTTAAACGACATTCTATTTACAATATTACAAAAGTTTTAGCCAGTCTGCCAAAGAGGATGACATACTCGGTAGCTACAATATTTATCCCAAGATGTCTTAAGCCCATATATTAAATAAAACTGATTTTTCTGTTTTTGTTCTAGGATATTCTCGAAACGTGTGGAACGATTTTAGCAAGTTTTTTTACTAGAAAGTAGAGGGTATTGTAAATTATTTCATATCATCACATGGTCCCATAGGAAATAGACAACGATAAAATTAAACAAATATAATTTAAAATCAATAAACCTTAATTAGTAATTGTAATAATAGAAAAAATACTAATTATAGAATGATAAAAAACAGCTTAGACTTGGCAGATGACTTAGGTTTTTCAGCAAGTTGCAGAGTGATAGCTTAAAAATTATTTCGCTATGCACGTATTGGTGTGTTCCGGTAGCTGCACTTCAGAGCCAGTTCCCTCTATGTTTAGTACGTTACCGTTTTAGACCACAGCGCGTTGCGTAATTTAAAACATCGGGGGAGATTCTAAACCCATTGATACCTATTTATAAAAATAATTATAATTAATGTGGTTATTTGTAATATTTAAAAATCAACTGTTTAATAAATGAATACGAAACACGGGATTCATTACAAAAATAAAACAGTTATGACAATTTTCTGTTGATTCAGACTAATCTTCGAAACGGTTGAACCGATTTTGACTGAATGTTCATTATGCAGATACCTGATATTATATGGAGTGACTTGGGATACTTTTATTTTAGACACAGAAAATTGGGAATAGTAATAACTCAAATATAATAAGCTAAAAAAGCTCGAATTTTACACAACATATACACACATGTAAATATAAAAGACATTTTGACAGCCGTCAATAATTAAGAAGTTCAAAAGAGGTTATGAAGGAGGTTGCTATGCTCGACTGTATGTATTTTTTAACTCTTACGTTCCAATTACCATTTATCATCCTACATTCAACAATGATATTATAAAATATAACTATTATTCTAATGTTTATTATTTTTTACTGTGAACTCACTTCAAATGATGAATTAATAAAAAAATGAGCCAAATAATACTTTTTATAATCAAAATAAGAATTTTGTTCATAAAAGTAATCCATGACTTAGACCTTCGCGGTTAAACGTTGCAATTCAACCTCATGTATCAACAAAAAAGAATTTATTTTCAAAAGCTAATGGTAGTATTAAAAATGTTTTTGTCTTGGATTCACCATTTGATTGTATTGTGTATCCATTACTTTTCCAAACGATGATACTGGGCATATCACTATTTCTCATAATGAACAGCCAACATTTAATTAAATATCACCCAGTAATATCACCCCATGGTGTCGTGTAAAATTAATTGAAAATAGTGTCATGGGTTGCGATAAATTTCTTTATTTTCGTAAAATTATGTTTGGTTAAAATTTGAGCTTTACCACATGGTTTTTGTTTCCAATTTATAATTAATTTTCATTTTCATTTACTCAAAGATTTTTTTAATGATTATATAATAAAGATCATGGCAAATGGCAAATAACTGAGTAGCCATGATGAAAACCTTTGATTATAGAAGTATACCATTTGACAAAAGAACTTTTAAGTTCAAATTTCAAAAAATCAATTAACTATGGCCGAATGTCGACCACTGGGCGCCCACTAGTTGTACTAAATAATCAAGGTGGCTTGGATAACAAACACTGTCTTATAAAATACACAAGTACTAAATTGACAGCAGTAAATCTCTTGGATGCAGTTACGTAATCATTTTTGTAACGAATTAATCCGTTTCATTAGGTCCGGTAACTTTTCTTTTTTAACCTCAAACGGAAAAACAGTTCTGTTTCGTTATACCACGGTTATTAACTTTCAAATTTAATTATTTTTATTTTATACAAATTAAGTCTATTAAAAAATCTTTAGCTCAACACGCAATTACGAAACATGTCTCAATATAATACTGGACTTGAAGGAAATTTTAAAAACGTGAGTAATTTTTGTATATATCATTCTGAGCGTGTTTCTAATTGTTGTCCTTCTTTACGGCCTTACCAATTTTGATAGAATTTATTTTTAGTATTTACGGGGTCATCTGAATGATTGTTAGCTATAACTGGACTCGGTAGGTGAGGCTGTTATCAAAACCTAGATTTGAATTTTAATTTTCAGATCATTTTTTTTAGTTAATTTTTTTTTTACTTTTTTTTAGTTAATTTCTCTCAATATATTTTTATTCATTTTTTTAAGTCTGTCAAGTTAATGCAGTGTTTCCCAACCTTTTTTAAGCCATGCCCCACCTTAACATTTCTAAAATTTGTATGCCCCGCCATATATACTTTTTTACCTTTTCAAATTATTTGTTCCCATAGAAAATATAAATGATAAGTTTTAGGAAGAAATCACTATGAACTTGTTATCAAAACATCGGAAGTCAAATTTCAAACATATAATATTTTTCAAACTTACTTGACGACTCTAAACCCAGTTGATATTTTGATTACATCAAACGAAATTATACCTAATAATTATTTTTTTGAAGGATTTCCTTTTTTTGTTATATTTGTCACCGATATCTAAGCATTGAATTCAAATAACCCAAATCGAAAGGGTTAAAGTCCTGTCGAGTCCATTTCTAAATTGCCCCCCTTAACTATCAAATTGCCCCCCTGTGGGGCGTGAATCCCACGTTGGGAAACACTGGGTTAATGTCTACTATGTCCGCTGTTGGGATCATATTTTGAAAATGAAAACTTTTTTGACCTCGTTGAACAATTTAAATATAAATTTTTATTTTTTTATTGATAAGAGAAAAACTTGTAGGTTCGCGTCAACAGTGACCTCGACACGCTCGTGACGTATTGAGCTTGTACAAGAAATTGTACGTACTTGACAGCATAATATACGTGTTTGAATCTTGGGATAGGTAAAATTGTGTAATTTCGCATCATCGGCCGATAACGATGACGTCGATATACTCGTGACGTATTACGCTTGCGTCTGTTTAGCGACGCGTTGTGTAGTGGTCTGTGTACATGTAATATTGAAATGTTTGTATTTGAGCTTGTGCAGCTCATAATATTTTTGTTTAATTAATAAACTGTATAAAAATATACTTAATTATTTCTCCAAGTACCGATAGATGTCTAAACTAGATTGAAATAAAGAATTTTTAATTTACAAATTATTAAATTTATTGAATTAAAGTTATTGAATTATATTATAATTAAAGTTATTGAACACACTTATTCACTTATTAAACAATCGAAGTATGTATATAGAAATTAGTGACCGCCCGCGACTTCCCTTTGTACCTCTACAAACTTTTCACAGCGCAACACAATACATTGGCCTCATGCAACTCTAGCACTTTATCGAAATGACTGGACCAATTTTTAAGAAATTTTAAATATATATTTGATAGGTATAAAAATAGGTCGTAAAGTATATCTTAAACCTCTGTGTTTTAGGGTGTCCCTATCCAGTTCTTTATTTAATTATTCTTTTGGCAAATTTTATTGTTTTAATTTGCCATCAAAACATACCTATTGTCCTAAATTTTCACATTTCTGAACCCACTTTTTATTCGCGATTTTAATATTTTTGCATGAACAATAACTAACGATTCAAATATCGTTCGTACTTCAAACAAAATTAAATTATTGATGTTACTGAATAACAGATGGCACTACTTCCGCCTTATCGCAATTTCTTCCACATCGACGTAAGTTATTCACTAAATCAACTAGGTTTTTTTGTATCATATGCAAACATAGGCAAACAAACATGCGGGTCGCCTGTTGTTAAGCGATCACCGCTGTCCATAGACACTAGCAACCCCAGAGGAGTCGCAACTGCGTTGGCAGCCTGTGTTTGGGGAAATGGAGAGACGGAGAGAGGGGAAAGGAGAGGAAAGAGTAGGAGAGGGAGATGGGTCTCCGGCGCTCTCACTGACCGAACGAAATGCAACAATGCAAGCACTGTTACTTCACGTCGGTTTTCTTTGAAAGGGTGGCGCTACCCCGGACGAGCCGATCCATTCATGCTGAAACCAAGAATAGCTTCAGCGTGGCTCTACCACCTCCAAAAACGTAAGGTATTTGTTTGAGTGAGTCCCTGAATCGTTTGGTGTCACAATTGGAAACGGTGGGAGCCGCTATAATCGAGTTCTAGGTTTCTTTAAGATT
Organism: Antheraea mylitta; assembly: GCA_014332785.1. Lineage (NCBI taxonomy): Eukaryota > Metazoa > Arthropoda > Insecta > Lepidoptera > Saturniidae > Antheraea > Antheraea mylitta. Next base: position 1,303,706 of record JACEII010000065.1, on the reverse strand, counting down.
TTGCGAGTTTGGAAATACAATTGGAACTGGTAAGTAACTGATTTCACGCAAACGAAGTTGTGTGGGTCAACTAGTTATACTAGAATCATAAGTTACCATAGTGTTAAGTTATATTAAAATCCGTTCAGTAGTGTTTGTGTTAATGCGTAACAAACAGCGATCCATCCTTACAAACTGTCTGGTTCACAATATTAATTGGATCTGTGATACAGAACACGCAACTGCACAGATGACGTTGTAATTTAAGATGTCGCATGTGGAAAGCTAGAAGAAATCTGGAAGAATGGACAGTGGAAGAGAAAGGCATTTATTTGTTTGATGAAAATATATTATACCAGCTCAGTCTAGGAATCGAACTCGTGACATCGCAGTTCAGCACATGTTGCCACTACTACACCATAAGATTTGGTCACTCACAAAGCACCCTTGTATCTGTAGAGAAGCTAAGATATAGGGGAAGGAAGAGATAGACTTGGCTAACTGCTTATGCAGCAATTTAAGAAGATGCCAAATGCTTGTTACATTGCCGAACCAAGCATCACGATAATGAAACTGTAACGAGTGTCAGAAGTGACAAACACAATTATTTCGAGACACCTAGATATAAACAATTTCATAATCCAAGTATTTGTTTACAACGCCTTGTATTGGTTAGAGTTTCGTACCAAAGGTCCACAGTAAAATATTCTTCATACACTATTCCAATATGGATAGTAACATTAGAAAATAAAAACAGATATTTCTATATACGACACTGCAATAATGACGATTTTCGATTCAAATTCTTAACAAAAAAACGCAAAAGGCTCGTCATTATTGTTTATATGGTTTATCCCGCTAGCCATCGTTTACTTGATTTTACGAACGCTTACTAGTTAAATTAACTGGAAAACGGCACCAATATCACTTTTGTTGCAGATCTGGCTTACGTGACAACTTCGCCTCGGAATCGTATTATAAGAATAACTGTTTCATAACACCTGCAGCTTGTTAACCTTTTGTACTATTGACCCTTGTACACGCAAAGTCCAGTCGAGTGTGGCGTAAGTTTGTCGAGAATTTTAAATAAACTGATCATGTACATTAATTAACATAACAATATGTATTTTCATTGCTTTTTATTTTAATAATACACTGTACTGTATAGTATGATATACAATTTAGTATTCTTTAAATTTTAGGTTATATTCTTTTTTCATAATTCTATTAACAGCGCTCTAAATGGTAACACTGCCGAACTAAAAATGACAGTACAGAAAACAAAACTTCTAAACATATTTGAACATTTTGACATATTATCTTTTTTTTTCACGAACTCTCCCTGGTCAGCAAAAGTAAGCAATACTCTTATCCCCATGCTTACGTAAATATTTATATGAGTATTTTCAAAAATCTTTTCCGTTTAACTATATAAATATTGTTGACGTAATCACCATCCAGACCCCCATCCTGTATGTCATTAAAAATAAGCAAATCAAGGACCCCCCTCCCCCATTAGTGCTTACGTAATACTTAAACGGCCTCTTGGTCCGTATTTGAAAAAAAAGGACAACGTCTTCATTAACTATATATCTAATATAGTTATTAAAGTTAAGAAAGTACAATTTCATAAATATTACCCGTTAAGCTATATGTATTTCCTTGCAGAAGAGAATTAGTGCTAGGTGGGTGCTGACCGTGCGCAAAACAACACAAACATATTTTTTTTTTATATCATATAGGAGGCAAACGAATTTGCGGGTGACCTGTTGTTAAGCGATTACCGCCGTCCATAGACACTAGCAACCCCAGAGGAGTCGCAAGTGCGTTGCCTGCCTATGTTTGGAGGAATGAAGAGAAAGGGAGAGGGGAGGGGAGATGGGTCTCCGGCGCTCTCACTGACCGAACGAAACGCAACAATGTAAGCACTGCTACTTCACGTCGGTTTTCTGTGAGAGGGTGGTGTTACCCCGAACGAGCTGACCCATTCTGCTGAAACCAATAATAGCTTCAGCGTGGCTCTACCACTACCAAAGTATATATAAGATACATAGTATCAGGTATTAGCTAATTTTAATTATAGCATGTTCTTTTTAGAAAATATGTAATGAATCTTTATGTTGGTCAATTTGATAATCCGCTATAACTAAAGAAAAAATCACTACTTAACCTTGAATTGTGAGTGATCTCTGTGAAATATTATCTGCCTACCCCTTATGGAAAACTATAATAATAAGCTCCAAGTAATACTTTTTTTACACCAAAGCGGACAAACGAACAAGTGGGTCACCTGATGTTATCAGGTGTGATAGTGATTACCACCGTCCATAGACTTTCGCAACACCAGGGAAGTCGCAAGTGCGTTGTCAGCTTGTGTTGGCGGAGGAGGAATAGGGAAAGGAAAGTAGGCGAGAGGAGAGGGGAGGGGGAGATAGTCTTCCTTCGTTCACACTGACAGAACGAAACGCAACAATGTTACTTAACATCGATTTTCTGTGAGAAGATGGTACTACCCCGGGAGAGCCGACCCTTTCATGCTGAAACCAGTTACAGCTTCAGCGTGGCTCTACAACCTAGAAAAATAAAACCCACTAACTG
>JACEII010000065.1:1284232-1301119 GCA_014332785.1 Antheraea mylitta | reverse complement strand
AAAAATAAAACCCACTAACTGCCAATAAAAGTCCCACCAAAATCGATTCAACTTTTTCCGACATTGTAAATACATCAATATTATTTAATTGTAACTGATATTTACTCAGTTTTCCTTTTAACAGTTCAGGAACTGCTTTTCTTTTAAACTTGAATTTAACTTTCCGTAAGTGAAACCAGGATACACGGACCCGCGATCTAAAATCTACTAATCAATCCACCGATACACTACTATTAAAACGTACTCATAATTAGAGCATGGTATTCAGTGATAAACATAAATACAAAGTGACAATTAATTAGAAACAAGATATCGTAAAATTTCCCATGGTTCCAGTAGTGTCTAGAAAGTATAGTTTACTATACGAGGAGAGTTACTAGTGCATACTATTATGAGCAATAAAGTCCACTTGTAAACTATTTTGTATCTTGTTAAATAAAATTTACAACAAACTGACGAGCTTTTCGTAAAAAGGAATACAAAAATTGGCTTACTTGCTTCATATAAGGTTTTATATCCACAACAAAAAAGAGTCTGGATAGTAATTAAAGAAACGCCATCTTTTGAGTTTTTTAAGAACTCTACTAAGTTGAGTCGACGCTATTTTTTCCCCGAACTGACTATGCTATCGACCTAGCAAGGTTTTAACAGCTTCATCGGATACAATAGAGTCGACGCCGAAAACTTTAAACTACGATTTATTACAGTCTGTTAAATGACGATTTAATTCAAGACTATTGGGCGTCCAGTGGTCGACATTCGACCATAGTTATTTGATTTTTTAAAGTTTGAACTTTATTAGAGTTCTTTTGTCAACGGTTTATACTTCTATAATCAAAGGTTTTCATCATGGCTACTCAGTTATTTTCCATTTGTCATGATCTTTATTATATAATCATTAAAAAAAATCTATGTGTAAATAAAAATTAATATTAATTATAAATTGGAAACAAAAACCACGTGGTAAAGCTCAAATTTTAACCAAACATAGCTTTACGAAAATAAAGAAATTTATCGCAAACCATGACACAATTTTCAATTAATTTTACACAACACCATGGGGTGGTATTTCTGGGTGATATTGAATTAAATGTAGTTTGTTCATTATGAGAAATAGTGATATGCCCAGTATCATCGTTTGGAAAATTAATGGATGCACAATACAATCAAAAGGTGAATCCAAGACAAAAACATTTTTAATACTACCATTAAATTTGAAAATAAATTCTTTTTCGTTGATACATGAGGTTGAATTGCAACATTCAAACCGCGGAGGTCTAAGGCATGGATTACTTTTATGAACAAAATTCTTATTTTGATTATACAAAGTATTATTTGGCTCATTTTTTTATTAATTCATCATTTGAAGTGAGTTCACCATAAAAAATAATAAACATTACAATAATAGTTATATTTTATAATATCATTGTTGAATGTAGGATGAAAAATGGTCATTAGAACGTAAGAGTTAAAAAATACATATAGTCGAGCACAGCAACCTCCTTCCTTCACAATCTTTTTTTAAATTCGTATTTATTGACGGATGTCAAAAAATCTTTTTTATTTACATGTGTGTATATGTTGTGTAAAATTCGAGTAGTAGTGTGAGTAGTTCATATTTTAATTAATTTAATGTACTTCTAATGCATTTTATATAAAATAAACAGCTTTCTGCACTTCTCCGCCATATAAACTTTAACTATGCCAAATTTCAAGTTCACCCGTCGACGGGAAATAGGTTAAAAAGGGATACAAAAATTTTGCTTCACGTATTAATATATCTTCTATACTATACTATAATAAAACTGTAACAAGTCGAAATCTGTACATTAAATATTTTTTGAAAATTTTAATCAGGATAGGCTATGTTATCGATATAGAAGCCAAAAATAATCTTTTTACAATTTTTGTCTGTCTGTCTGTCTGTCTGTCTGTCTGTCCCTATGCACACGCATCACTCTGAAAGTACTGAACCAATCTTGATGAAACTTGACATAGTGATAACTAATATTACGGGATTACATCAAATATACTTTTTGTCTCATAAAACGCAAAGGGTTCTCCAGGATAAAGGATTAAAGTCTAGAATATAAACCCAAATTACTCTGAAAGTACTGAACCAATTTTAACGAAATTTGACACGGTGATAACTAATATTAGATACTCTTTGTCCCATAAAACGCAATGAGTTCTCCAGAATAACGAAAAACAAAAATTTGCAGTTAACGTAACTAGACTTTTTTGCGACACCTTAGTACAAGAGCCGGCAACGTTAAAAGAACAAGAATTTTAGAATACCTGGTTCTTTAATACATCAATATATATTTTTTTATATCATAAGAGGCAAACGAACAGGTGGGTCACGTGATGTTTAGTGACCACCACCGTCTATAGACACTAGCAACACCAGGGGATTTGTAAGTGCGTTTCCAACCTGTATATGGGGGAGTGTAAGGGAACCTCCGGCACTCTCACTGACCGAACGAAACATTACAATGCAAGCACTGGTATTTGACGTCGGTTTTCTGTAAGTATTCTGGCAGTATTAGCCCGAACGAGCCGACCCATTCATGCTGAAACCAGTAATAGCTTCAGCGTGGCTCTACCACCTACAGAAATTATCAATATATCAATAGACAGAATTTAGGACACTTGGTAGCGGGTTAACGTTGTATTTTTAATAGGCATTTTGATTTATGATTAATCAATAATAAGTTTAGGAACATTTTTTTCAGTAACTTTTAAACGCAATTAAACATTCAGACACATTTTTTATAAACAATCATATATATACCCGCTGATATATTTTATAAATAAAAAAAAGATTGTGGAGTCGTGGGACACCAGGTAGGAACGAAGTTCTTTCGGCTAATGTAGAATCGACACTATTTGGAAAAAAAAATCGTGCTCAATTTTATGTAATAGTAATTCAAATTATCAATTAAAATAACAAAATATGTCTCTTTATTTTTGTTTGACAACATAAAATTACATAGAAATAGAAATAATTACAAAAAAGGAGAAAGAGACAGATATTATACACTACTCGCTTATGTATACGACTGTCGCGCCTGCGCACGTCTCATTTAACTGTTTTATTCCATGCACTTTTCGTTACAGTTTTACTATCACATTTTTTTCAGTTCGGTCGCGCAGCAAAATCTCTATCTCCTCCAAGCCTGCCGTAAGGAACTTCGTTCCAATAATAAATTTCAAACCAATTATTTTTTTTCATAGCAAAGAACCAATTTCATTTTATTAAACATTATTAACCACCATATACAACGAAAAACGTAAACGTATGACTTGGGATTGACGCCATCTCAAATATATGCGTCGTCGACCATCAGGCTATACAAAGCCGAAATACCTTGGGCCGGCGAGGTGAAATATCTTGGTGTTACTTTAGATAAACACTTAAATTTCGATTCACACACAGAAAGAGTGCGAAACAAAGCCGTATGGTCTTAGGTCGTTTCTATCATTTGCTTTGTCATAAGAGTAAAATATCCCCCAGACAAACTCACTTTATACAAAACTTGCATCCGTCCGATTATGACGTACAGTTGTTCGGTCTTTGCACATGCGCAAAATCGTATTCAAAAGTTGCAGGTTCTCCAGAACTGAGCCCTACGTAAAATCACCGGTGCCCCATAGTACGTCCGAAATAAGGATCTCCACAGGACCTGGAGATGCTTTCTGTCTGAGCGTATATAAAATCACTTACAGGTAGTTATTTCGAAAAAGCCGCGAATCATCCCAGCCCGGTAGTGGTATCCGCCGCGAACGATGAACCCGTACCCAACGCTGCGCAGTATAGAAGACTACCGCGTCACATTTTTACCGACCCTCCTGATTCAATCACGTCAGCGAACGATCAGTACCAGCCTGTCTCTTAAAACAGAACGTGTTCTCACCCACGCCCGCATAACCGCAGATCACGCCGCCGTAGTCTGGGACTAAATTTCGCTCCCGTACACCAAATTAGGCCCTTCTCGGCAACGGCTCAAGCCTAGATCTGTTCCCTGGGCGTGGAGCCCTTGAGTACGCTGCTCACGCGATACAGTGACACAAGAGTTCTACCCTTATTTTTCGTTATCCTATTCTACATAGTTTAGAGGATTTTTTCCTACACAAAATACATATAGAAGTTGTTGAGGCACGCATGCTTGGTACACATGCATGTTTCAATAACTTATATACGTATATAAGTTACCGGACTACTAAGACGAGCGCTTAAGGCACTCAGCCGATTTTATTTAGGCAACCAGTTCAAGGGTACACGGCACACCTCAGCTTGGCTGTTGCCTGTTGCATGCAAAATCGCGACCTATCTTAACTAATCTAGCTAACTATTCATATATGTATGAGTTGTTGAAACGTATATGTATACCAAGCATACACGCCTTAACAACTCCTGCATATATTTATTATCGGAAAATTGAGAGTTTTTTAGTTCGATAAGGAAAAAAGTTAACCCTTCCACTTTCATGTGTAACATGTTTCATTCATCATCATTCAGTGTTTCATGTGTTTCACGCGTGTGAGGGTGATCGTGTAGTGTTGTAGCAGTGATGTATATTTGTGTGTCACCGTATCGCGCAAGCAACGCACTCAAGGGATCCTTACCGAGGGATTGAACCTGATGTATAAAACTGGCTTGGTTTGAAGGTGATAGGTACTATGTTGTGAGTGGTACAGAGATTATTTATAAAAATATATTGGAAATATATTTCAAATACGTTTTTGAAACAGTTTATTACTCTGAGACAATAGTTTCAAGCAAGTGACATTTGACGTTTTCGGCGGGATGTTTGAAGCTTCGATACGGTGTTCATATATTTTTCTTTAATACAATGGAGTATAAAAAGGTTTTAGTACAAGTCGAAGATAGTTATGATAAAGTAAGTGGTAGAGATGTTTATTCAGTTTTATGTAGGTTAGTTTTTATTTTAATTGATCCTGGTAGATGACGCTACGAATGGGTACTAGGTTTATTTAAAAAATAAATACATGTAATCTGGGTATATGTTTAAGTGAATCCGTGGATAGTTTGGGTTCACAATTGGAAACGGTAGTTGTGGCTGCAATCGAGTATCAGTTTTATTTGCGGGGTGGTAGGGCTTTACAGCCTGACTGGGTAACAACCACCATGTACATGACGAAAAAATCCGTAATAGTGATTCGCTTCTGCGCGTCGCGTTTCGGGATCAGCCTGTGAATATCCAGCTTTTTGTAGGCCGGCATGATAGTGGCGACCAGCGATGGATAGTGTGTCACTCGGCTATTGTTTTTGGATTGTACTGTGCTTACCATCAGGCATAGTGCAGGCATTTTGCCGTGCTACGATAAAAAAAAGAAACAATTTTTTCGCGTGATAACCAATTTGGTGCAAACGAAGTTGCACGGGTCAGCTAGTAGATAATAAAAACTCTAAAGGACACACCCATAGTTCGGGACGGATTTTTAACGGTAGCCAGATGGGCTTAGAAAAAGCCCTTCCACTATGAAAATTTTCGTGATCAGATTTTAATGAAATAATCTTTTGTGTTGTCCCAAATTCAGCGCAAATTAGATATCTAAAACCTCGTGACAATTTATATAGTAGTTTTGGAAATTAAAATGTCAACAAAGTTTAAAATATTGTTAGTTTATCCTTCTTTGACGATTAGTTTCAATATACAAACATAATTATTCTAGTTTTTATTATAGTATAGTAAATTCATTGATTATCATTTTCAAATTAATATAAACTAAGAGTCTTACTACCTAGATCTTATTTACCTACATACTTACCATTCCAAGTTATTCAATAGTTGCAATCGTACCTTCGTTACGGATTATTTATAATATGGATTAGTAACAACAAAACATATTCTACCTTATTCATTAATTCCAAAACTCACCTACTACAAAGAAACAATCTTTATAATAATAGTATGGATACATATTTATACATAGATAAGTGAAAATAAAATATTTAGTAACTTTTTGTCCTCTGCTTGCCGCCATATTTTCTATATTACTTTATTTCATATCGTCGACTGTATTTTATTTGAATAAATTAAGAATTACGTAATATAATGAATATATATACATACTCCTAGCTGACATAAATAATAGGGATGTGAGTTTAATGAAAAAAATTGATTAATTAGGAATCGATTTTTCTTTTTTTAAATAATAATCGATTTGTTAAAAATCGATTTTATTGAAAATAATTAATCGATTTTTATAATATTTAAAAATAGACATGCTTTCCATATTCCTATAATAAACCTAAAGATTTAAAATAACAATTTATCAGATTAAGAATCACATAAAATTATACGTATCAAAAATAACCAGTTCAAAACAAAATAAAAGTGAATGTTCCTTTAAACTTTCAAAGTAAAGAATATAGAAACTAAATACCATAGAAATTTTCAGTACTATTAAACATGATATCGTAATAAAAATGAAATGATAAACATCCTAACAAAATGACAACATTATTAATTCTAACTGTAAAATTCAAAACAATGAAGTTCTCTTTTAAATTTTCATATTAATCATAGTGTGACTGAGAAAATTAAAATTGAAGAATTTTTTTTATTGAATAATTTCAATAATAATTTAGAGTTTTGTAAACTTATCGATGTCGAGTTTACCATAAGACATTTTTAGTAAACATGTTGTACTCGCATGACAGACCTTTATAGTTTTATTGAAAGTTTTAATTTTACAGAGAGCGGTATTTGGCTGTCATAAGAACCACAACAATCATTATAAGATATAGTAACTCATGTTACTTGTAAGGCAGTGGGATGTTTTCATTCTATGTTCTTTTCAAATTTGTAGTTTCACTACAAAATTTTTCATTCTATCGAACAGGACATGCATATTACTGTGGTATTATTCTTTTTCGTTATAAAATACTTTCGCCAGCCGCTTTTAGGTGTTTTGCGGCTAGAAAACATTTTAGATTTTACAAACATATTATCTCGCTATGCTCACTCTTCAATTGTAAATAATAATGAACTTATTTTGAGTTTTTTTCATCCGTCGCATTGATGTTTATAAAAATCGATTAAAATGCGTAATTTATATAATCGATTTTCAAAAAATCGATTAATATGAAAATAAACATCGACAATAAAAAATCGATTATAATAAAATAAAAATCGATTTAATTAAAAATCGATTATTTTTTAACATCCCTAATAAATAACAAATAATATGTATACAATCATTATAGGGGTACACTTTTTGATAAAAAAAAATGTTAAAAATAAATAAAACGAATTATAGTCATCAATCATTGGATACTACTTAAAATATGTGTATATAAATAAACTCACCCGAAATTTCCAGGATAACAAATAGAATATGGACGGCAGATGTGATGGCTGCCCTTGCCGCTAAAATGATGACCACCGTTGAAGATGACTTCAGAACAGCACGGCGACGAACATCTACCACTATCGCAGTCCGAGCTACAGCATGACCTCGACCCTTCCGCCCCGTACCAAAACTCATCGCAGGGCAACGAATACCTCCACTCGGGTGTCGAGATCCTAAAGCTGTACCTTCCATCCCAAGCGGTGATATTCGAATCTGGCCGTTTCTCGACATAAGCGCCTGCCAGTTTCTCCATATACTGTTTATATAACCGTTTCTGTCTTTGGGTTTGGGACACATGTAGACGTAAAACATTCAGAAAACACATTTTTACGGAAGGATTGCTGTATTACGAACTAACTACCGACCAATACGTAGGCCTAAACTCGACTATCCGAGTCGCCAACGGATACGCTCGCGGAATCTTAGAGAAAACTAATTTTATTGTTGTTACTACAGATAACTGCATCAGAAGAATTCCAATAATATGGCGTATATATCGTCTGTTTACGTTTGTATATAGTGTTTATAATTTTCTTATGCATTTCACGTCGAAAGTGGACAATTATTGCGTTGTATGGTCGGATAGCGACATTTTAAACATCGCCGAGTTTTAACGGTCGGTGAACATGGCGGAAAATACGCGGGAGTTCGCGCCGCGTTCGCAGACATACTGCGAGGCGCCGCACAAGCTCGGACACCGCAACCATCGTAATTGCTTCACGTGAAATTAACTCGGCATTTCCCTGGGAGGTGAAAAAACGGAACTCGGTTTACGGAGAAAATATTACGATGCGATTGAAAATCATTACGATCACAAGCCGTAACCGAACGCCGTTCGATTTTGTCAAACACTTTACATTATAATTATAATAGCTGTGCCCGCGACTTTGTCTGCGTTAAACGTTATGTAAAAAACTAACTAATAAAGTCTGACTGCATCGCCTGGGACGCGATTAAGGAAACGTGGGTTTTCCCAAGGCCTATGTCATCCTCTCGACCTTACCGGCAAGAATCCACTGAAGCGACAAGTCGATACCTGTGGAACCAGGTTGGTTGCAGGAATTTGACACATATTACGAGTTGAACTTTGATTGCGCCTTACAGGGATTCCACCTTCGGATTTTTCCTAGTTTTCCGTCTTCTGAATGGTTGCAAACCAATGATAACAGAGCTAATCTCTCCGGTATTTGCAACATGGTGTTTGGATCGCTGATGGAGTTAGTCGCCTCTTACGACACCCATCTAGTGGTTATACTATTCGTAACCGACACAACACGGCAAAAATAAAAAGCAAAAGTATTTAATAAACAGACAAGACAGTTCTATTACATTACTAGCGGGCCCGGCGAACGTTATTTCGCCCTGATAATAAACATTGACAAATTACGTGCTTAAACCTTCCTCTTAATCACAATCTACTGGTGAAAGCATCATTAGAATCCGTCCAGTAGTTTTTGAGTTTATGGCAAACAGACAGACAAACGACTTTGTTTCATATTATCTACTGATAGAGTAGACTTGAGAATTGAGGCCGCATAACCAATACCATATAGACAAGTCATAACGGTTATATGTTTGTTTATATATAATTTTCAGATAGCTTTTATGGTGCGAAGTCCCTCTAGATGTTAGCGTTTATTATTACTTGTACAACTACACTGTAATTGTAAGAAAAAGCCAGTACGATAATTATAGATTTTGCAATGTGCACAGCGTATGTAACTCCGCCTTTCGAATGACAGACCAGCTTATGATATTCTGTTTACACTTCCTACATGAACTATGCAGCTAACATAATCACTGTCTTCTTGTAGTGTAATTCTACTCTTAGACTCTAATCTGAGAGAAATTATCTCCACAAAAAAAGAAATATGTTGTTAAATAAAAGAATATTAATAATATAGGTTGTATTTATATTATTTATTACTAGAATCACCCGAATTAAACAAAAACAGTAGAACAACATTACAAACTAACATATTATCAACAAAATTGGAGAATGAAAAAAAAACCCTTAACGGTATTCAAATGACATTCGACTTAAAAGTAGACTACAACTTATAAACAAAACACACAAACTTAAAAAAAAACACTATCATTATATCACTTTCATTAATATTTCGAACAAACTTATGAAAAACGAAAATAACACTTAAGACAAAAATAAAGCAAAGAGCCGTACATCCACGAGTTTAATTCCCAAAAACATGTTCTTCAAGTAAACATTATACTATTGACTATTCAAATCAAAAACATAAATAATAACGATAAATTTAACACAAAATTTAAACATAAAACTCAAAAACTTTTGTTAAAGATACAAAATTCGGAGACAAGAAAATGCATCCGACACTTAGGACGTGTAAAAAATGAAATGAACAAAAATCAAATTCACTTAGAGTTCGCACTATTTCTAGAAATCACATATATACGAGTCCGTAACATTTCAAAATAAGTTAAATCCAATTTTAATCGTTCATATAACATGCTTAACTTTTTTTAAGTTTTCCATTTTTTTACAACAAGAACGATTTCATACTCCGATAACGAAGTTCAAATTTTAAAGTCCATATGGTTTTTACTTTCCGTTTTATGATCTTCATATTGTAGATATTAATTAACATATATAGATAGATAATTACGTAAAATATTGGAATGGCTAAAATTGGTTAACTCATTTTGAAATGTAGTGACTCACCTATTCTTTATTTATATATAACTATTTTTATATATTTTTTTAGTTCAATTGTGTATAATGCTGTGCAGAATACTATACTGCAAGCCTTTGTCATTTTTTTTTTTGGGGGGGACGCAAATTTTCGAATGGTACAGGTATATAATTATCTGTAACTAAAAAGTGCAAAAATATACAACTTGTTATTTTGGCTACTTAATACATATAATAGTAAAATACTTTTCTAAAATTTTCAAAACGAAAACAAACTCATAGTAATTTTTCGGATTTTCGAATTTCCCTTTAGGGGTACTGCTTGCACCCGCGTGCCCCCACAAAAAAAACCTGTTACACTGTATATATGTAATATCAAAGTTACTTTTATTTATCAGTACAAAAATAAATACTATAGGTACAGAAAAAATATTTAACTTAAACGCAAATGTACCGTTGTCTCACCTATTTACTAGTATTTTCAGAACAATTCAAATTAAGACCTCTCATGTCGATACAATAAGAAGACAACAAATCGGTCATTACTGATTCGCATCCAACCGACGTCAAACATGTATCAAAAATGGTTAATATCTCCAGGAATAATAAAGTAACAGTCGACTGTCCTAAAAAGTCCTTCAAGTATTCCAATGGATTCTCCTTATCCTTTATCATAAAGTATACGTTATAAATGAAAGTCCCGTTGAAAGATTTATTATAAACTGTGCATTTGACTGTTTCCCCGCACAGTTTGTTCAAAAAATTCATATGTTGCAAACAATGTTGAAACTCGGCGAACTCATGTAGAATGGTAACGTTAAATTTGCCTTTTAAATCTTTGATATAGAAGAAATCCATAAGGGCATCAGCTGCAGACCTACAATCCTCATATAATGGGCCATTAGTATTCCCAACTGATTCGCAATCGTTGTGACTTACAGTAAAATTACTCCTTTTAATAATACCTACAGTCTCCGAAACATAACCAAGCATTACATACGATAATATTACGCCATAAGCCACTTTTATGAAATCTTTATTACGTTTCTTGATGTAATATACCAGTGTTATAATGAGGATCCAACTGTCTTGCCTAAGACTCATCAACGACTCATAATTAAATCCCCTGAGACTTTCGTGTAAAAACAGACCAAATGGATTTGAGGTATCAAACGGTGACACAGACACCATATTTCGCGTAGTTTTAACGTGTTTAAAGATAGAATCGTTTTTTATACAAGAATCCCAATTTTTTTCTATATCCCAAATGCAACATTCGCTGCCTTTCCTACCGATAAATGTGAAAATCGAATTTCGGGATGATTTTAAAAGACAATAAACAAAGCCGATAATATCAACAGCTGCCAATAGAGCATCATCTTTTTGTTTATCAGGTATAAGCCAACAACCCGACAATGTACCCATTTTTATTAAATTTATATATGGTAGAGCAATTTTGTTATTAGAAATGCCAGCAACTAACCAGTCGTCTCCATTTCTAAAGGTATTAGTTCCTTTTCTTTGGAAGTATCGAACAACATCCCAGTTTCTAGCTCCTAATATATTTTCATTTTCCTTATACGAATCTAATAACATAACTTTATCAGAGTCACTTCTTAGATAAGATAGAACAGATCTTTTTGCATCGTCTCGATTCTTCCGTCGCATCCAATATATGATGCACCTTACGATTTTCTGGCTTCGACCCAATATCTCAGCTGGAAGATATCCAAAATAATTGGAATCTTCATCTAGAACCGCTAAAAGTAGAGGTGTATGACAGATGTGTATTCCAATATTCGTGGAAAATACATTATCTAGATAAATTCTACACTTCGCTATCTTTCTGTCGGGTTCAAATGTTATAGAATTAGGTGGGATACACGACACACCATAGAAACAGTATTCAATGAAATTAGTTATTACTGGAGCTCGCATTTTCTTCGCTAAACTTACAATAGCCTCTCTCGAATCATATTCAGAGAAAAAGTACCTAATTCCTAACTCATCTAACACTTCCAAATGAACATTCTTTGAAAATATTGGATCGTAGAAGTTATCTTCCACATTTCCAGGGTTGATTTGACATCTGTTTCGAATCAGATCCTCATGCATTTCCTTTCTCGTATCCAGATCAGCTTTCATACCTCCATTGAATACAACGTAACAAGTAATTCCGCATTCTGTCATCCAGTTTAATTTCATCCTCAAGTAATTTGCGTATCTGTCACATTCGGCTCCGTAAATATATTGGCAACCACTCTCTTTATACGTATTCTTGTTGAAAAAGGATTTGGCATCGTACACAACTACGCAGTTACTTAAATCGTATGGTTTATCTATATCTTTACTTCTTATGAAACTTCTCAACGCTTTGTACTTCATTATGCAGTTCACTGTGAATAATAAAAAAATTTAGATTACTCTTTATATTTTATATGACTTGAAATACGCCCGCCTCGTTGTACGTTTTAAAATGGCAAAGGGTCAATGGAATGCAATGAATAAGTAGCCTAAAACAATATAGCAAAACTGTTCATCGAATGCTTTGACTACATCTATACATATAATAAAAGGCTAACGAGACGAAATCTGCACATTAAATATTTTAAAGAAATAATACCCTGGGGTGGTTTAGAATCAATAACAGAACACATTTCTATACTTTTTAAGTGTTATGTTTGTCTGTCGTTTGTACAGGATTCTCGCAAAAACTACTGTAAGGATTTTGACGAAATTTGGTATGGTAGTAGTTTAAACACCGGTATTACATTTAGGCTGTTTTATATACATATCACATTCGTATCTTTGTTTGTTTTACTTTTAAGAAAACACAAAAGAGACGAAATTTACGGGAAAACAACTAGACCTATTTTCACGAAATTTCGACTATACACTGATATAACATACTAGCTCCTGCCCTCGACTTCGTCCGCGTGTAATAGTAACTTTTGGCCCCCGAACCCGAAAAATACCTCGATTTTGGAACATTCTTCGTTGGCGCTCCATCCCCATTGATCTTAACGTAATGATATATAATCTATAGCCTTCCTCGGTAAGTGAGCAAACTAATACTATTTTTTATTTTCAAATCGGAACAGTAATTCCTTAGATTAACGCGTTTTGTAGTTAATGTAACTAGACTTTTTTGCGACACCTTAGTACAAGAGCCAGCAACCTTGGAAGAACATGAATTTTAGAAAAGCTGTTTCTTTAATATCTTCTTTAGTGCCCTTCCAAACAGGATTCAGGATACCTGGTAGCCGGTTAACGTTGTGTTTTTAATGCGCATCCCACCTTCACAGCTCAAAATTTTGATTTATAAAGAACCATGTATTAGGAACATTTTTAAGTAACTTTTAAACGCTATTAAAAACATAAATTTATCAGAGCCAGACATTTTTATACACTATAATGTGCCTGATGCCTATATTTTATAAACAAAAGTAATTAATTTCAAACCATTTAATATGTCTGAGGTCTGAACCCGGAAGTAAATAGAACGATAGATGCAGTAATTACGAGCCGATCGTGCTGTACGCCGCAAATTTGTTGGACAGGGCAGCAAATAAGATATCCATTCGAAAAAAGTTGGAAAGTTTACAACGGGACTTTACGCAAAAAAAAAAATCAGAGTTACACGGTCTCTCTGACCGTCACGCTGATTTCCGCAGACTTATTCCCACTGGGCCTCCGTGCCTGCGAGGTGCACAAGCTATACCATATTAAGCGGGGAGAGTTGCAGTATGAGATCGAGAACGGCCGCGAGTGGAAGCTGCCGGTACGCTACGCTGATTAACCACACCCGGAGCAGTGCTGAAGTCGGGTGGCTCCAACATCTACACTGACGGCTCGAAGATCGCCGGGAGTGTAGGAGCCGCCCTAACTCGAGAGACAGAAGGTCAGGTACATAGGCACTCCACGTTTCGCTTGGAGTTCTTCTGCACGGAATTCCAGGCGGACATGCTAGCTCAGCTGAGGCCATTTACAAGGCGAGACCCCGGGACGTCAGAATCTATAGCGACTCAAGGTTATCGCTGGAGATGCAGGTTTTGTAGGTGGTATAGCCACGCTGAAGCTATTACTGCTTTCAGCATGAAAGGATCAGCTCGACCGGAGTAGTATCACCCTTTCACAGAAAACCGACGTGTAGTAACAGTGATTGCATTGTTACGTTTCATTCGGGCAGTAAGAGCGCCGGAAGACCACTTCCCTCTCCCCTCCCTCTTCCCAACTCCCATATTCGCTATTCTCCCCTCCCCAACACACAGGCTGGCAACGCACTTGCGACTACCCTTAGCATTCTTAGCTGAGGTGGCAAAAATCACGAGCACGGAACAAATAGAAATAAAAACATCCAAATATAAACAAAATAGGGGAAAATTTATACTGACAGTAATAAATAAATACAGATTACATGGTGGAAATCAGTGATATTACAAATATAAATATCATTGGTGGGAATACATGCATATATAGATAAAATGATACAGAAAGATTGAACAAAAACTAAGCAGATGAAAGTAAAAAATAGCATAAAAAACCTATAAAATAAGAAATTGTCAATAACAATAAGAGTGAAGCCAAAAAAATTAAAAATTAAATGTAAGTTGTAAGGAAACTGAAAAAAAAGAAGAAATTATTTATAAGGAAATATTAAAACCAAAAAAGAAGGATCATACAAATGAAAAATGAAACAAACCAATTTCAAATAAAAATAAGGATATATGTCTAGAAATAATATAAAGCTAGCGTTAAGTATTGTATATAAGATCTAGGGGTATGTCTGAGGATATGGGAATGATTGATAAAATAAAAGATGAGAAGATAGTGAATATGTTTGTCTCTTTTTGACCGACTTCGAAAAAGGAGGAGGTTCTATGTTCGGTTGTATGTATTTTTTAATATTCCTTTTTTTTTCACCTAGTTTCAAATCACTACAGGACTAAAAAAGATTTCACTTCAGTAATAAAAATAAAATGTACCATTTATTACTTCATCCACTATTACTTCCTTTTATATTTTGTTAGTTAACCCATTTGTTAAATAAGATATTTCATAACCAAGTTAGAATATGGAAAATATATATACAAAACTCAGTAAATTGTTCATTCTTATATATTTCACTATAAGCATGAGTTTAGAATGATTTTAATTCAATGAAAACACACTAAATTATTGTCTTACAGTGTAATTATCGCTATTTTTACAGATTAAAAATAAAAACCTGCTGCATATTACATGTAAAGATTATGGCTTTTTTATGAACTGCTCACTTGGTGGAAAAATGAAAAGAATTGATATAAAATGGAGACATACCAAATACACAATAAAGAATCTCATCTTCTACCTATTTTAATGTAGCCTATTTCATTTATTATGACACAAATCCTCCAAATATTTCAAGTACTCACAGTAGAACCTGGACAAGTTAAATTGTGACAAGGAAATAAATTCTATAACTTCAAAAAATAATCTATCCCCTTTCCCTCAGAAGCTAAAGCCTCTATCACTTAAAATAGGCAACGTCTGTAACATAGACTGTTTGCTAATGAGTCATTTCTAATAAATGGACAAAACAAAAAAAACTCAAAATTTATTGGTTGCATATGTTTCCAAGTTAAATTATTAACACAAACAATAAGTATACAATAGTTGTTGATCACTGCCCAGGAGATTGTGTTGTGTGGTAAAAGTTACCTAAATAAAATGAGTTCAAAATGAAAATTAACAACACTAACATTTGCTGATAAATTAAAAGTGGGTTAAAAAGAAAGATATTGCAGCTCAGTTTGGAGTACATAAAAGAACATTTTCGCTTATAATTAAAAAAGAAGCTGAAATCTTGAAGTAACGAGAATCTGAAGAAAGTGTTATATGTAGAAGACGAAAAACTGCAGAATTCCCTATTTTGGAGCAATGTTTATTTATGTGGATCAAACAGTGTCCAAACCAAAACATCAGAGTTACAGACCCATAGTGAGAGAAAAAGCTGAAGAGTACGCCAATCACTGAAAATTCATGATTTTAAAGCTAGCAATGGCTAGTTATAAAACTTCGAGAAACTGCGTCATTTGGCCTTCAAGTGTGCAGCGAAAGTGCAAGTATAACATAAACCCTTGTTAGGTTAAAAAGGTTTTAAAATATTTTGTGTTTTCCTTGGATTCTAATTTACAGAGATTCTACTTTATTTTGAAATCAAAAATAATTCAAATCCACTTCAATAGGTATAACGTCATACTTTGTACAATATGCGAAAAACTATGATTTTACAAAGTTACCTACGGTCTAATTTTTAATTGTCATTAACACAAATTTATAAAACATACTTTACGTACGGTATAACGGTAATGCAATAAAAAATGTACTCGTAGTACGTACATGGAATCTGTATTATATATATCTTACCTGCAGCTTTTCTGTGAATATGGCGTCTATTCGCAACAGGTAACTTCCAGAAGATATAATACGAAATGTACAATGCTATGCAGAATACTATGCGATATTCAAATTTCTTTGATCAATCCTTTCAAGTTCCCAAACATTTTTATCAACTTTATATAGTACCGGTATTAGAAATAATTTAGACGAATCCAATTGAAAGGCCAAAATAAGTAGATAACATGAGAAATTAAGTTCATTCGAAGCTAAAACTTAACAGTTAACATCAAAATGAAGTATATACACGAAAAACTACTTTTTGAAACTAACGTAATAACTATAATCAGTAATGGTGAACAAATAAACCACAAACTACTAAGATCACAGAATAATATTACTCCTAGCGGAGACTAAGATGATACTATGTATAAATAAACTTTCGTATATAGTATCTT
>JACEII010000065.1:1272507-1284222 GCA_014332785.1 Antheraea mylitta | reverse complement strand
TGAATTCTCAACGATGTTTTCATACCAAAAAATAGCTTTAATTAAAAATGTTTCTGTCTGTTTGAAATTAATCTATCGATAAAGAAGTAAGGTATTTTACATTATAAAAATTGTACCTAAACACCCACACATAATACTAAAAATGAAAACTATCAAAAGTTCAGAACTAAATAATTTTAATTGAATATCAGATGTTACAATAATATGCGTTTCAATGTAGAATTACATTAGTAATAGTATTATCGTATGTCACATTTATTAAAATGTTCCATTAAATTTTTAAATAAATAAAGCAATAAATCTGCAACAAAAATTTTAACCTATAACTTTTTATAATATCTCATTTAAAAGGTTTAGGTTTTAAAATAAATAGTGTTATATTATTTATATACTAGAATTTATTATCAAGAAATTTGTAAGTATATGACTTTTTACTTATAAATTCATTGTTTATTATAGAATATGGCTTTTGATATTTAAAAAAATACCGAAATTTCGATATATCGATAATTATAAAAATATTAACTACGGCCTTCAAAAGAAAACGACATACATCAGCATTATTGAAGACTTTTTGGCGAGATCTTGGAATGCCATATAGTGGTTTTTATATTTTTATTTTTATATTTTAATGTTGGTGGTGCTTTACGTAATGTAGTTTACTTATTGTCTACAAATACAAGAGTTGCCACAAAACTGAGTTCCTAGAAAGTTCTAACAAGATGGCCACCAGCTTGTTAGTTCATTGAAATTATAAATAAAAAACAAAAATAAAATAGAAGAAGACATTATTAAAAAAAAACAATTGTACATCAGCTTAGTTTTTTTTTTGCAGAAAACTGCTATCCCTATGTGTATATACGGCAACATTTCTGATTTTTATTTATCGTTGTCTTATTACATCCAGACGATCTCTGTTGACTAAAAACAATAAACAACTTTACGGATTTTATAGTAGTAGTAATAATATTCGTCAAATAGAACAGGCGAAGGAACTAATCCATAATGCCAATTTTGAAGTTGTTAATATAAGTAGTTCTTACGTATTCTTTAGTCGGTTTTCTTCTATGTCCAGGTTAATATAAATGCATAAACGCCAAGTCTTCTATATAATATTTCGTAAATTTGTAATAATCTTTTTTATCTTCTTAATTTTCAAGCCGTTTCTTGTTCCAATTCTGAAGTTATCAATATGGATAATTCTTATGTGTTCTTTAGTCAGTTTTCGTCTATGTCCAAGTTAGTGTAAAGCAAGGAAATGTAAGGGCGTAAGCGCCAAACCTTCTATCTAATATTTCATACATTTTTTATCTTCGAGTAATCATATAACAAAATTGTTCAAAATTTCTCAAAGTGTGGAGTTGATAAATTCAAACATAGGTTAGAAATTATCAGGACAAGTTAGGAGATCGATATTCAGGTAGTGTCGTGTGATTATTTTAATTGTCGAACAAGACGGTGGTTCCCTTATTAGAACTTTACAAAAATTTTTTGTGGCATCTGAGAATTCAGGCTCCGTGATATTATTTTCCATTCACTTCACTTATGCACAATAAACGAACCATATTACATAAAACATCACCAATTTTACACAATATAGAGTCAAGTAACACAAGATTATGAATAAGATATAAATTCCACTACATGACAGACTAAAATCCCAACAAAAACTCCGGATTTTATAGACACCGTTAATCTGACCACACTACTACATTTTGACATATATTGTCTTGTTTTGTATTGATTGTTTATGTCCGCCAAATTTTAAAATAAGTATTTATTGTTTGTTTGTAAATAACGTATCAAGACCCTAACTATTATGTTTCAATTGATCAAAGTCACTGTTGAACGTACTGATGGATCTGAGTAAGAGCTGTGATCAAGGAAAAATTGAAAAATTTGATATTAAATTAAAATCAAACCCCAAAGACGGTATAATATTACAACTGCATCATACAATTAAAGGTTCGGATGGCGTGTCGCGCCGAATTCGGTTCACATCAGGTATATTCGACGAAAAACATGAAAAACTCGCATGTGCAGACAACATAGGAAATGTATTTATTCTAGATTTGTCTGAACTTAAATTTTGGAAACTGAGTTCTATAGGTCCATGTACAAGCTTGCATTTCGTTAGGAATAAATCGGACACTTTAATCGCTGCTACGGCGAAGAAATTTGAAATCAGTTTTGTTGATATAGACACTGGAGATATCACACTATCACTCACTGGACATACAGCACCCGTTAGAAACCTATCATTTTCAAATGGCAAAGACAAGAATTTGCTCACGGCTAGTCCAGCCGAGGCCATTCTTTGGGAACTACGCAATTATACTAAATACTTCACCCTAAAAACATACTCTGGTGCGCAGATCCAACAAATAACATTCACACCAACAGAAAACTTTCTAGTGGCCTGCTTTCAAAATGATACTGTACAAATATGGAAACATGACACTATGAAGTCTGTTAAACAAATTATACCAAATGAGTTAAAGCACATGAAAGATATTGCTTTTACAAAAAATGGCCGTGCTATGGCCATGGCAGGGCTCACTCCTTTGTTACTACTTTTCAATATGGACACATGGAAAGTGATAAAATCTATTGACTTGACTAAATATAATATAAGTGGAGTACATCAAATTTCATTTGTGCCACAAATATTTGATGGAGGAGCAAATAAGATAATTGCCATTTTAAGTAGTGACTGTACGCTAAATTTATTTGATTTAGAATTTCTCACCATAATACACAAAATACACCCTGAATCATCAGGTATTCGAAAATTTGTTGTTAGCCCTACAGGAAAATATTTTTTATGTATTTTACAGTTAGGTGAAGTTAGCATTTATAATTCGTCTTATGTTTTGGATGGGATGCATAGCAAGATTACTAAAAATGTAAAACCAGAACTTGCATGTAGCACCATCATCAAAACTGTTTCAAAGAACCAAACAATGTCTAAAGCTGATATTGAAAAGAAAATGCGTATAAACATGGACAGTGCAAGACTTAGAAGAATTTTAATGCAATATGGAGAATACCCTAACAAATTCCGTTTTATTATCTGGAGGTCTCTTTTAGATACTCCTAAAAATAAGTCAGCTTATGTAGCTCTTGTTGATAAGGGCATACATCCTGCATACAAAGATATTGAAAAACAATTCACTATACACAGTTCTGTAACACTTAAAAATTTAAAAAGATTATTATCTTGTTTAGCACACTGGTGTCCACTGTTCGGAGTCATGAAATTCCTTCCTGGTTTTGTTTTCCCTTTCGTTAAAGTTCTTCAAAAAGATCCCTTATTACTGTTTGAATGTACTGCAAGTGTACTATTAAATTACTGTCAGTTGTGGTTTGAATATGCTCCTTTTCCTCCTATCAGCATCTTAGCCATGACTGAAAATATATTGGCTGAACATGATGAACAACTTCTAAAACATTTATGTGATATGGGCATCACAAGTCAAACATATGCTCTAAATATATTGGAAACAGCTTTCAGTGAAGTATTAACTTGTTCTGAATGGTTAATTCTCTGGGATCATATACTGAGCAATGAACCAGCATTCATACTGATGGCTATGGTTTCATACTTAAGTGTTCAGAAGAATGCCATAATGAGGCTTAAAACACATGAACAACTTGAAAATTTTTTTCACATACAAAATCCTATTGATAAAAAGATATTTTTGAAAAAAGCTTATGTACTATTGAATGAGACATCAGATGATATTCATCCAAGACGTTTTTTTAACACTTACATGTCTTTGACAAAGGGGGAATGTTATCAGCAATTTAATGGATATCCAAAAGCAACTATATGTTTAAAGCTAGCTAAAAAGGATAAGAGGAAATCATCCAAAACACAAAAGCATAGCCTAAAAGAATTGACTACAAAGAGTCAAGAACGAGAGATCGTGGAACGAATCAAAGCAAATAATGCTAGTATAAAATCCATATATAGTGATAACAGCTCCGATGAAGGTTATAATAATATAGTGAACAAAAAACCAAAAAGAAAGAATCATGAACAGATACAAAATAAAGGTGATTTCTTGACAAGAAAGGACAAAGAAGAACTTCTTGAAGATATAATATATCCAGCGTGCATACATTTACAAAAGAACAAAACACAGACATATTCACAATGTAAAAGTGGTGCTAACACGAAGACAGAAAAAATGTCGAATAAACAGAAAACTAACTTAGAAAAAGAGGTAGAAAAATTAATAAGATCATATTCTAATTCTGACTTATCAAATTAACTAATATTTTCTGTTTAAAAGTTAAATGTAATATAATAAATACAAAACGAATATTTTCAAAATAGTTATGTCTTTTAATATTTTCAATGTATACAAATATTTTAATAATTTAATTCTCTACTGATGCTGCTTATCTTATTCTTTCTTCATAGGCTTGGGTATTGTTGATTTAACATGACTGAATTTCTTTCTGGAAGCTGTACTCAAATTCGGACTTGATTTTGAATAAGACTGTGAAGATTGTGGTGTTTGCAAAGTTGTTTTCGGTTTAATTAGACCTGAAAAGGAAAGTCACTAATTTTTATGAAGAAATAAACTGATTCAATAAAGGTGTCACTTTATTATGTCACAAGGTGTAGATTAATCACTAATCTCTTTAGAGACTACTTCATTAATTTTACCTTTATTATTAGAATTGATAGGTGTAACTTTGTCTAATTTTGAATCTTTTTTTTATAACATAGGAGGCTAACAATCAAGCGGTTTACCAGATGTTAGATGATCACCGCCGCCCATAGACACTAGCATCACCAAAGGAGTCGCAAGTGCATTACCAGCCAGTGTTTGGGGAGATTGGGGGAAGGAGAGGGGGAGGTTGGTCTCCGGCGCTCTCACTGACCTAACGAAACGCAACAATGCAAGCACTGTTACTTTACTGAAAATTTCAACTTTTACTACCCTGGATCTGTCTCACAGATGTAAGTCTAAATCTGCTGGTGAAAAATTGCTGGTGACAGCTTGCTCATAAAACTTACCAGTTGGCTTACTGCTGCTGCTCTGCTCAGGAATCGATTTCCGTTCTTTTGCAACTTGTCCAGAATTTTTAAACTTTAAAAAGTTTGGTGAAATTCGTCGCAGATATGAGACTTTTCGTGTTTTATCCGTACCCAGTTTGTCTGATAACAGATTAGAAGTTGAAGCGCTTCCCAAGCACTTCATCTTCTTCTTTGATGAATCTTCACGTGTTATGATTATGCTGGGGAGGTTAGGACTGGATGCGAATTGTGTCTGTGGTGGCTCGGAACCCTGAAATAAAAAAAGGTAAAACAAAGCCTAGTGGCGTAACCGTGTGGTGGCAGACTGTCATTGGCCCCAGGCGCGAGAGGCAGCGTTTTCAAAAGAAACTACTTCAGTGGTTGACAACGTGAAGATTTTTACTAAGACCTCTTCCAACGAATTTGCCAAACCTCAGATGGCATAGATGTTGTTATAAGTAAAGGAAACAATTAGATAGAGTTAGTTGTACGATAACGCGAGCAAAAGGTAGTTGAATACGTTATCAAAGTTGTTTTTGGTTTATCTAGTTTCTTAAGCTAAAGACTTTTATTTCTTAATATAATATTTTTTTTACAAAAATAGCTAGAAACTGCTATAGCTTGAATGAAAATAACTTAGCGTGTTTTATCTGAAATATAGCATTACATTTTAATTCAACACCTCTATGAAAGGGACAAGAGACAAAAGGTTACATTCACAAGTTTTGTAAACTATACTAATATTATAAAGATGTAAAGTTTCTGCGTTTGGATGTTCTGGGTAAACTGCTATTACTGATCCGATTTTGAAATTTTTTTTTCACCGTTTCAAAAGTAAAAATAACTAAAGTAAATTCGGGTAAAATTATTGTATTGTCGTTGCCCCTGGGCGTGCGAGAATAGTAGGCAGGGCGCAGAGATGAGGAGAACAGGAATGACCCAGGATGTAATTGGAAGACATTTCTCGACAATATATATAGTATGGTTCTTATCTCAATTGGAGCTGGTAGGTGTCGCTGCAACTGGGTTCTAATTTTTTTTAAAGATGTTTCACGTTTGTAAATACAATTGGAACCGGTAACCATTTTTGGCACAGACGAAGTTGCACCGACCGATATCAATATATCTTTACAGTTTAACTAAGTAACAAACCTTTAAAAACTAAGTAACAAACCTTTAAAAACTAAGTAACAAACCTTTAAAACAGATATTTTGGACACGTCCAAGGCTAGCCATGACGCGGATGAATCATTTTTGTCTTCTTCAAATTCTCTAACAATTTTACCCAACTGTATGCTGAGTTCAATGGCCGCTTTTTCGGCAGCTACCAAATCCATATAATGTTTGTTTTGCGATGCATGAATAGGGCTGAAAATTTAAACATGAAGAAAGTGCATATATAAAACAAATTAAGTATGTAAAAACCATATAAGATTTTAATTTTGTGTTTGCATGTCTCACATTCTCACATGAATCTCCATTTAGGTTCATATCTCTTATTTTAACTAAAAAAGTATAGTTTTGTTTTTCCTACATAAATAAAATGATGGGGTTATACCGTTTTGTGTGTACATGACACGAAAACTACTGCGTAAGCTTTATTTGTTTTAGCTTTCTTCGTAGACAGCCGAGTCCTTATTTCAAAACATATAACGATAACTTCATTTAATACATACGCATATACAATGCAAGTTTTAAGAAACTGTGATTTTTATAAACGCTATTCATTCAGCGATGTGTAAAATGGGGCATTCGGTGCACATGCGCAGAAGAGGGGAAGTGGAGTATCAACTTTGTTTGTAAATAATTTTTTTGGCAGAGTATATTTTTGCTTCCAATTTGTTTTTTACTTAAAATATGTTATTACTATCTTTTACTTGCGACTTCGCTCACGTCAATATACATTTGATATGTCCCTCAACAATAATAAGTATTTTTTGGATGAAAGGGAATTCTATGTCCCTGACAACGTATATGCCAATTTTATGATGATACATTATATAGTTATGGCGTAAAAACGTATCAAACTAACTCTCGCGTTTATAATAGTAATTAGGATAATAATAAACAACGCAGACAAAGTCACACGTATCTGCCAGTCTTTAAATAGTTTTAGTTGAAAATGTTTAACTGATTTCTTAACACTTCGTAAAATCGCTATACAATTATATATACAATATTCGTATACACATTACTCGTAATAATCCATAAAGAAATGTGACTTTGTACAAACATTCCAATTCAAGGGTCGACCCGATTAGGCCTCCCACGGCAGCAGCTCAAGCCTAGGTTCGATACCTCGGTAGGGAGCCCTTGAGTGCGTTGCTTGCGCGATACGGTGACACAAAATATACATCACTGCTACAACACTACACGATCACCCCCACACACGTGCACGCCTACACGCTTACACATGAAAGTGGAATGGTTTACTTTTTTCCCTTACCATTATACGTTTCAACAACTCATACATATAAGAATAGTTAGCTAAGATAGGTCGCGATTTTGCATGCAACAGGCAACAGCCAAGCAGAGGTGTGCCGTGCACCCTTGAGCTGGTTGCCAAAATAAAATCGGCTGAATGCCTTAAGCGCTCGCCTTAGTAGTCCGGTAAAGCTGTTAAGAACTTGCTAGGTCAATAGCGTACTCAGTTCGAGAAAAAAAAGTCAAGGGTCACTAATGTTTTAAAAGCTGCCCTAATGTTAAGTTACTGGTAGCAATATATAAATAAAAATAAATGTATCCACTAATTTGTCAGTTTTGTTAACGACAAATTTAATTCAAAAAGACCTTACCTGGATGTCTTGCTGCGTACCCTACTATCGCCCGCGGCTGGAGTGATAGTGTATGTTCCTTGCCTCATACACATGGAATGCTGTGAAAAAAACATTTCTTCCTTATTAGGTTAAGTCATCGTTTCTCAACTTGCAGGGAACGTTTGTTTTGGGTTACTATGTCTTTAAAGAATACGACATATGTTACGAAAATATTATTAACTGGATGTACCCGTGATTACGTCCTCGTGGAACGTTATGTTAAAGAAACAGCGGTAAACAAAGCCATCAGAATATATTAAGTCCATTTACTTACCTACTTTTCTCTCTATTTAAGTCGCATCGTCATTAAAATTACAATAAGTTTCGATAGACCGAACCGATTTTATTGAAACAGAGACTAAATGTTACTCAATGATATTCTTTATGATTTTCTGTGAATACTTTACTGTGAATGCAATATTTTAGCAGTGATACGTGTTCTATACAAACAGACAGACATTTCTAAAATTGATTAAAATGTATTTTATTACTTTTTTTTATATCATATAGGAGGCAAATGAACATGCGGGTCACCGGTTGTTAAGCGATCACCGCCGTCCATAGACAATAGCAACGACAAAGGTTCGCTAATGCGTTGCCAGCCTGTGTTTGGGGGAATGGAGAGAAAGGGAGAGGAGAGGGGAGACGGGTCTCCAGCGCTCTCACTGACCGAACGAGACGCAACAATGCAAGCATTGTTACTTCACGTCGGTTTTCTGTGCAGGTATGTAGGATATATTTAGGGTTATATCAGGACATGAGAATAGGATAAATGCAGGGTGGATGAAATGGGGAATGGTGTCTGGGGTAGCTAGTGACCCATGAATGTTCTAGAAACCAAAGGGGACGGTGTGTAAAACTATTATAAGACTAGTCATGCTGTATTCATCTGAATGCTGGGCTACGAAAGAGATGGACGACCGATTCACTTCATAAAACACTTCTTACTTGCTTGAGCGAGTCTTTTGAATATAATTTATAAAGTGGCGCGCGGGCGTAACATTGAGCACCCTTGCTATAGATTATTTATTTTACCTTTTTTATTTTAGTTTTTTGCCACGTAATCTTCTGCTATAGTATTACCCCAATGTCAACTAGAAAATGATATTACAAGTTTCTCGCGATAATTTCAATGAATTAACGAAATGGTGGCCGTCTTGTTAGACCTTTCCAGGGAGTTTTTGTGGCTAATTAGAATCCACGCTCCGTGGTATTATTTTCGATCCACTTCACTTGTACACAATATAAAAACTATATTACGTAAAGCACCACCGATATTACAAAATATAGAGCCAAATAACACAAGAGTACGAACAAAATATAAAATTATCCACAAGTGAAGTGGATCAGAAATAATACCACGAAGCATGGATTCTAACTTACCATAAAAATTCCCTGGAAAGTTCTAACAAGACGGCCGCCATCTTGTTAGTTCATTGTCTTGATCGCAGGAATCTTATAACATCATCACCTACTCGACAATGGAAGTAATAATCTACTAGAAGATGGATTATTAAAAAAACATTCCAAAGTTCTAACAAAAACTCCATTTTAGTTTTAGAGTAACATATTTAGAGTTTTTGGCGAGATTTTAGTCTGTCATGTAGTGTGTTTTATATTAATTTGACTTGACCTTATTCGAAGCTTACTTATGAGATAGGCACTTCCGTTTCCCGCCAGCATGCCCACTTTTGACAGTAAATATCACTAACTTCCGGTCAAATACCTTACACGTGTCTCGCCCCACCATGGCAGAGAGGTGTATTTAGAGCGACGCCGTCTTTCAACTTCATTGGCGTCTTGTTCCCCGCCGAGAACAAACGTGCAAGTGAAATACTTGCACAAAAGTGAAAAATATTTGCAGAAAATATTTAATTTTTTAATTTTATAGTCTGATTAATATTTCCAGAAAATATTGTATTTCTGCTTTTCAAGTATATGAAAGAGTGTTAATATGTTCCTGGAAGGATTGGTCAAAAGTATTGTAAGGCCGCGTAAGTAGCTACTTACATATTAACCTATTGCTGTTACTGAGGAACAATATAACGATACCTTTCGTTGAAAAACTATCACGTGAGTACAAGTTCGATCACGTGAGTACAAGCTAAGTCTGTTTTAAGAACTGACTATTTTATTTAGTGTTAATAACAGTTTTTATGCGAACGGGTTACCCCGTTCGAATTTATTTTTAATTTCCGGTCATTTTATGAAGTGCTGCTCTTTTATAAAATATTACCATCGTTTTTATTGCCTAATATACCGATTGTTTATATACATATATTGTGTGTATGCATACATTTCACATTATATTTTTTTTTTTCCTAAATAAAAGGGGGGGGGGGTAAATGTGTACGCCGCAGTATATATCGTTATATAAATATCCAATATATGATATATCGAAGTACAACCCTCTACAAATTGCAAGCAGCAGTGGTAAGCATTATTATTTCGAAACCATGTTCACTGAATATTCAGATCTTGGTATACCTGCGGCGGAGCCATGCTGCATTATATTATCTTGTTTTACTCTTAAATGTTTTTAATGAATTTTTATTAGCTGTAAGACCCACGACAGTTTATTTTAAAAATCAATTAATATAAGCTTATTTTAGCACTTCTTCTTCTTCTACTTGTGGTGATACTAGCTCGTAGTCACTGATAATGGATTTTGATTGTTGTCGGATTGAGAAAAGCAATAGTAATGATCAAGTATGCAAAATTCTACCAACTATCATCAGCTCGTCTCGCACTATACACGCTAGTGGAATGTCAATACCTCTGGCCTGTCTTCAGAGCGTGACCCCTCGGGCTCGCGGATAGAAGTTTCTCCTCGAGCGAGCACGTAGTGTCTCCATGCAAGAACATCAAAGTGAGTTGCCAGGCTTATTCAGTGTCTTTGCACAGGAGAACATCAGTGCAGGATCACGGCGATTATATAAATAACCTGCGTAGGGTTATTCCGATGGTTATTGGTGCCAGATCACGGCTAAACCCGCGTAGGGTTATTACGAGTATCTGTGCAAGATCACGGAGATCATGTAAATAACCTGCGTATGGTTATTCCGACGGTTATTGGTGCTGGATCACGGCTAATATATCGCGTAGGGTTATTACGAGTGTCGGATGATTATTACGAGTGTCGGATGATTATTACGAGTATCGGTGCAAGATCACATCGATTATATAAATAACCTGCGTAGGGTTATTCCGACGGGTATTGCTGCTGGATCACTGCTATTTAAATCTAATTATGTAACGATCCCGCTGAGGGCTCGTCAGTGTCTCCGCGTAGGAACACGTTAATCACATAATAAGCCCGCGCAGGGCTTTCAGTCAGTGCGTCTTGCTCAAGTGCGTCTGCTCAGGAGTACGCGCATCACGTAACTAGCCCGCACAGGGCTATTCAGTGCCTCTGCGCAAGAGCACGCTAATCACATAACTAACCCGCGCAGGGCTACTCAGTGCCTGCTCAAGAGCACACTAATCACGTAACTAGTCCGCACAGGGCTATTCAGTGCCTCTGCGCAAGAGCACACTAAACACGTAATTAGCCCGCGCAGGGCTATTCAGTGCCTCTGCACAGGATCACGCGAAGCATATAACTAGCCCTCGCAGGGCTTTCAGTGCCTCTGCACAGGAACACCGAAGCATATAACTAGTCCTCGCAGGGCTGTTCGGTGGCTCCTCGGTGCCTCCACGCAGGAGCACACGGATGACTGATGACTAACAGTAACTAGAACTTAGACCACGCAGAGCTATTCGGTGCCTCCATGCAGGGGCACGCGAATCATGTCTATCCCTCGCCTCGCAGAGCTATTCGGTGCCTTCACGCAGGAGCACGCGAATCATGTATCAATCCCTCGCAGA